>JAMKCH010028471.1:0-18615 GCA_023653785.1 Ophioderma brevispina | reverse complement strand
TTCGAAATGGTAAAGTATTTCTGGATTTATAGCCAAAACACAGTCACTCGATTTTATACCGCGGCCTACATTTCTTCCAGAGCTTCCTCGCGTTACTGGTGATTCTGAGAATAAACCTCGGTGTCGCCTGTCGGAGCACTTCGAGATTTTTACCTCCTCTCTACCTTCTTAGAAAATCTATGGATTCCCCAATTTCTGACCAACTTTTTCATCACTTACCTTAAACCTGCAGCAAAGCAAACATTATCACGCTGGCTCACTTTCCTCGATCATCCCTGACGCTTTTAAAGTGAAGCCTCGTCACGGGTCATCACAACCTCGCCATTAACCCGCATGCTTATGGAATTTGAAGTTAGGCAACATCTTGGGTTGTTCACTTAAGAGTTTAAACATCGGGCATTGTTGGAAGCAGCAGGATGGAGACGCAACCACGTTCCAGAATTGTTTGTATGAAAGACGTCATTACCAGTTATAAAATTGTGACCAAAACCATCCTGTCAGCAAGCAGCCAAGAAGTAGAGGAGGATGCTAAGCCTCATTACCATTATGCTCATAATGGTGAGGAATGCCGGTATATATATATATACAACTGTTATATGCTTTCGAGATAGAGGTGCTATATGCTATCCTGAGATATGTATATGGGATTGTAACATTGGGGCAAAATTATTTCATCTTCCATAGAATTCACATGGCGTGAAACCCCGCAGCACTGAGACTACCGGCTCCACTTCCTCCACCCAGTGACCAGTGTGGCCAGTCATGCACAGTTGGATCATTTCGAATGTATAAATAGGGATGAAATAGAATATACCCACCAAAATTGTGGAGTGTTCTATTTTATTTTATATATACATGTATACTTCGAATGATCCAACTGTACCCTCATCCAGGCGCCTCCCGCACGTGTAGCCTTGGGACGGTAACACAAATGAGCAAAGTATCATGGATGCCATTGGCGATAGTGATGGCGTACCGATTCAGCGTGGGACCGCTACTAGGCATGGGCAGCACCGAAATTTTTAATGTGCATAAGGGGTGTCTGAGGGCTTTTTTGAGCACAAACATGCACTAGTTGGATCATTCGTAAGTATACCTGTCAATAAAATAACAATCTCACAATTTGGGTGAGTAATTTTATGGAGTCTGACAATAGTAAAAGTATACAATTTTCTGAAAGCTATAATATAATGAATGTATCTAGGAATTTTCAAGTTGATATACAGGTTTGTCCAAAATATATACTGGGTGGGACCAAAAAAATACATGCTTTAAAACCTGTTAATGAAATTAGCCATTTCTTCTTACTAAATGAATTTTGTTCAAAAGAGTAATATATTGGGGAATGTGTGAAGATGTATCTTTTAACACGATTTAGTTTGTTTAGGTTTTACGAAGCATTCAGTATACAGTGTGTACCAAAACACTGTATGAGATAAATTGAAAAACACAATTATTCATAGATTTTTGGCTCATGTATTTGCACATGAAGGCTTCAAAACAATTAATTCTGAAAGGTTATACGTATGAATTGTATCATACATTTTCCAATTCTAATTATCAGGGTGGCTAAAATATTATTAGCATCGCATATTTTCTAACTCAAACACATACTAAGTCAGATTCCAGTTTAAATATAGGTCTAAAATAATAAAATGCATTTATAACATAAAGCAATGTTCCTTTCAAATAATATAGAGTGATCCTTATTAAGCATATAGGGTGGTAAATAAATTTTTACAATTTCAATACATTGTATGCATATGAATGTGCACAATGGGTCCAACGACAATTTTTTAGTTAGTTTTTCTTCTCAAATATTCACTGGCCCCTACACTTTAATGTTATAACGAAATGTACAGAGAATATCTTTATGGTCCTCCTTCAGAAGCAGAGTTGGGAGTTTTGTGCTTCCAGTAAAAAGTTCCAGCATAGAGAATAACAGTCTTGGGCATGTGTGGAAATTTTGTATATATTTACTGGGTACATAAATTACAACTATTTCCTTGATTCTTGAACCAGCATCTTTAAACAAAATGTGTACACTTACTATACTTATCTATGTTTATGGTTCAGTACAGAAACTAAAATGTTTCTTGATTGATGTAAATCTGGTGTCTCCCAGTGGCCCCCAGTGCCACCCTTGACAGACTGGTTACATGTATGTGACCTTTGGCTGTTTATAACCATATAAGATTATTTTTTTTGCAATATAACATCCCCTCTTTCCAATGACCCAAATATGCATGTTTACCTTAAAGGAAATATGTCAAGATTTTTGTCAAGCTCAGTTTGAATTAAATTCATAAAATTAAAAAAAAAAAAAAAAAAAAAAAAAAAAAAACTAATACAATTTGATGTAAAATTACAAAATAGAGGCAGTTTAATTTTTGCTTTTTTTGACATACGAAGAAAACGGGGGCGGATTTTTCGCCACGGCTTCATTGATCAAAAGCGCCCAATTTTGCTCTCCTCGTGACATCAAAGTGATGACCAAAACATTGTGTTGACTCGAATTGTTATTGCTGACACTGTAATATTGATGGATTAATGAAAGTAATAATAAAATTTGAAAATAAGTTACAGAATGACATATTTGTTTCATTTCGTTGTGTTTTAATTATTATTGATATAAAACACATCGATTGCAGTTATAGGAAAGTGGCAACACTGCGATATGATGGTCACAACGACGTCAATTATGGCTGGTCATCACTTTGACTTCACCGGATTGCGCGATGGGGATTTGGGCGGAATCATTTTCGAGTAAGCTATTGGGCCGGAAATTAAAAGGGCAAAATACTCAACAAATGTGGACATTTTAACGTATTTTGATTTATATGTAATTACGTTACTAAGGCTTTCCATCCATACCAAATTTTCCAAATATTCAAAATAAAAAGTATATTTTTTGTCAAAGTACAATTTGTATAAAGAGTTGAAAATTAAAAACAGTATGCTGACAAAGCACTATCCTCCATAGACTTATACAGCCCGCCCCCTAATCTGCCGCCCCTAATCCGCCTCCACCCTTGGCACTTTTTGTTTAGAACGCCATAAAAAAAAGAATGACTTGTTATTTCTGAACAAGATTTGGCATGAGTACACAAGAATATATTGAGCTTTAATTTAAGACCAAAATGAGCCATGTAGGGTGAAGGAATTCTCAAGAGACAATGTTTTGAAATTGAAGTTACACTACAAAATGTAACAGCTCCACCTTTTTGGGTACCCCAGTATATGACACAAGACCTTATCGTAATTGCATGAATGTCGATAATGTTTAAATGTACAGGACTGTCCATAAGGTAATAACATCTGCTTTTAGAGGTAGAAATCTTGTTTGTCGAAATCAGGTAATGAAGTGGTATCGTAAACCTTTTTGATATCTGCTCACATTTCTCTCCAGGTCGCGATGACATTCCTTCCATCGGCAAGCTACAGCAGTTGATAGAGACTGCATGGGAACAAGGCTGGACCCGCCGGGAAGGGAACATTAGTAGGAACAGTTGTGCAATACCAGAAAATGGATTGGTGCTACTGAAATAGTGGCTGTGTTGTCGTACTTAAAACCAAGTAAGTGTGTAGCCGTGAGGAGAAGCGGATATAGAGATTTTACAAGTCAGGAACAAGTCGGGAACAGTCAGAAACAATATAACATTTGGAATTCGGAGTATCCATGACCAACAATTTGACTTTTTGCTGAGTTTGTCATTTTTTGGTAGATATTGAATACTCTCCACATATTTAGTTTTCCCTCAAAGTGCCATTTTTGTGTTGCCTGCAAGGATTGCAGGAGGCGACACCTACCAGTCCTCAGTCTGTCTGACCATCTGCCTGTGTGTCTTTGTGGTCATATGTGTGCTGTGTGGCTGTGTTTTCAAAGGTTGTTTCGGGAAAATGTTTTCTCATTCGAGAAGTAAAAATCCATTTGCTACCAAAAATTGGGTCATGGATGCCCCTTGGGAACCTTCATAAATGTGGTTCAATGGTCAGCTTAATACGCAGGTCAGATGTCATATAGGTCAAGTTATAAATTCTAGATTCAAACTGATGCCCGCATTCGGCCATGGTAACACACTGCACGGTATAGTTCTTTTGTGCATGTTTATTTCTCAAGGTTGCTGTTTTTATCCCCCTGGCCTGAAAAGCAGAGGCGGATAGTGTGTAATAGCGTGCAATGTCCGTTATGTATGTATTTGTGGTTGTGTTTCAGTTTGTTAGGTTTCGTTTTTCAAGTCTCCTTCGAAAAGTTTATGTCCGATGTCCGCACACTTGGGGTTAAGGTGGCAATAGGATTCCTTCATGTGTGGTGATGTCAAAGGTCATAGACCAAGGTCAAAGGTCATCTGATATCATGTTCCGCGCCCCCCGACATACTGCCATCTTGCCAGGGGGATGATGCAAGTATTTTTAACTGTTATAATATAGTCGCATAGCCATTGAACTCGTGGAAATTGGTTGTGAAGTTATCAAAATCATTTAACAAACTCTTTGCAAACTATACCAAAATATCCACATTTTGTCTTGCAGCTATCATTTTGTAGAACTTCCACAAAGCAACAGGTCCCAATGGAACACATCCCAGGATGTTTGAGTGGGTGCGAGACTACTTCGGCCAGCCTGGTGCTAAAATATTCAATGGGGCAATCAGTGAAGTCAAATAATAATGTCCACTATACTTGCAACACCAAGGTATGCGAGATGTGATAAGACTGAGTAAGAGTCTACCAGCATGTAAAGAACAAAACCATGATGTATTTTTCATCTGTAACCATAAATTGTGACAAAATACACCAATTTTGGAAATTTTTACTTCATTAGTTGTGTGATCCCACAAAAAATCCTATTCTTAACACTAAAAACCCTGACTTTTACTTTACACTTGTTTAGCCCACAAGGTGCTAATACTTAGGAAAATTGTTAGATGATCATGATTTGTCTTGTGGTTCTTAAACCTCTTGAACACTTTTTGTCCTAGTACTGACCTGTGTTGAGAACAATACAGTAAGGGAGCACAGTACAAAATCCCTCCCCGCAAAATGAACACTGCTATAGTTGTCCTATAAACCTAGAAGTTTCGAGCATAATGTTGTGTGTTTGTGGGGTATTTGCCCTAGAATTTGCTTTTGGGGTCATTCAGTGTGCGTATTCATTCATATTTAACTTTTAGTTAAAAAAATGGATGATAAAGCGTCTTGGCGGGATTATACGGCGACATAAGTGAACTGCCATGAAACACCGATTCTGCGGGGTTCAGGAGCTCGAAAAACAGGGTGTAATTTTCAAATCTAATTTGCAAAAAACTGACATGTCGATCTAGGTTCAAAAGAAGCTATTTTAAAGAGCATGAATTCAAATTCTCTCCTGCAAATTTCATTGCTCTAGCTAAGGATGGGCAAAGATATGACAGATACAAGCCAGCACATCAAGCATGTGTTCAATAGGCAGATCATTTTGTACTGGGACGCCCGTAAGGGCTCATTGCAATTCAATGTGGGATTGATTAAAAACACACTTTAATCTCTAAATGACATTGATGCTTATTGTTAACACATCATTGAAACTGGTAATCACAGACAATGTAGATGCTAGAGTAGCATGGATCAAGTATGGATATTTAAAAAGTGCCCAGTTGATTCCTGAATGACCAATGGGGCTAATCGGTGAACAGCCCCAAAATAATGGTTATATATCAATGCCAGGCTGTTTATGGGCACCATTATAAGCATGCTTTAGTGATTCCTGCAAGAGAAGAAGCATTTTATGAGTTTGGCAAGATTACACCAGTTGACCTGATTACCCCTGATGGCTTATTGGTGAACACCCCTATAGACAGTGGTCAAAGGCCATGCATAGTAATAGTTGGCCTGTGAAGAAGATGTTTCATAAAATTAGTGTTATTATGGTTTTGGTCATAATAAATGAGACCTTCAAACAGCTGTGAATATACTGGGACTAAAACAATGAAACGGCTGTTCAACATTTTGCTTGGTATTTTCATCCTAGGTCACAGTCGAACAATCATTGGCTATGAAGTCCTCAAAGATGGTGCGATTCGTCTGGCTGATCTTTGACCCGAGTATGTCCCACGGGGATATCCAATCGCTGCAGGAGAAAGATGTGACTGCTCAAGCTATGCGGACAATCAAGAAGAAGAACGAAATGCTCAGATGAAAAACAAGCAATATCAGATTGTAGGGGTGCAGGGAATATACAGTGAACGAGAGCACCAGGTAGGTGATGTATTGGGAACAGTTATTTAACATCATAGTTTGGACAGTAGGAGTTTGTAAAGTGCTCTAAACCATCTACCAAAATGCTTTGTGTTGCTCAAGGACTGTAAGTTGATATTATAGTTTGTCTCATCTTAAGTTGAAAGTGACGTCACTGCGATTTTTATGTTTCGCGCAGCCATGAATCGCGCTCGCTATGCTTGAAACCATAGCATGATACGCACGCGAATAATAAAGGCGGCACGATCGAGACGCTATTGGGAAGCAAGGACGCATAATGACGTCACCCTCACTTTGAGGTGAGACAAAAGTATAGTTGGACTATATCCTCCAGAAACTCTTAGATAATCTAAAAGTCAGAGCTGCATTTAGGCAGTTGGGAGAACATTAAATAACTGGAGATGAGATCAATATGGCAGTTGATTCGCAGTCGTATTTGGCTGGTTGCTCGCAACCATAGAGCTTTTGGAATTTACCAAGAGGAGAATCGCGTGTATATGGAATATCCCCAGCCCGTACCCGTTTCTCTCACACACAGCGCGCCGTGGTTGGTGCTGCGTAAGCACGCGCTTGTCGTCATGTTGAGGCGCAAGCACACGGCATATAAACTATGTGGTAACGCGATATGGTACAGTGTTGCATTTCCCCCAGTTTCCATTGTCTGATCGGCCGATTTTTCGCAATAATTATGCGAAAACCATCGATGAAGAAAGCATGCTTCTAAAAAGATCCTGCATCCCAATGCACAAAAAAGTCTCCTGATGAGACCTGTAATTTTGCTTAGGAAAAAGAGATATTTGAGGTCCGTCGTGAGATAGCATGTGGGATTCAGTTGTTGTTGTTGTTGTCAATCACTAAGTGTGACGAACGTATTTAAAATACTCGCGTTTTGTCTATAAATATGCATTCACTTCCAAATGCGACGATACGTAAACCAAAATGGTGGTGCCCAAAAACTATGTTAATGAAGGGCGTATGCTCATTATAATATTGGGCACCTAGATTTGGGTTACGCCGTTTGTTTCGGGAGAATCTTCGGGTCTGGGTATATTTACGTCATGCTTGCAACTTAAAAACAACGATGTGCATCAATGATGCAGAAACCCATCAATTGGGATGGTTAGGGAATGAATAGGTGGGTCATAGGTCATGTAGGGGCATTACAGGTCAATTGGACATATAGCCCATGGGTCTGGGCCAGTGTTATCTTGAGGGCAAGTTGGGTGGCTATATAACTCAACTTAAAGAAGGTTTTGATGTTGGGGTCAAAGGTCAATAGGGCATTGCGGGTCAAAAGGGCATATGGCCATAAGAGGGCATTCTGTGCCTACCATAAGATTTTGGACCAGTGGGATCATTTATAGTATTTTACTAGGCGGTCCATGGATTTGGCAATTCACCGTGTTTTGCGATCACCTGGATGAATGACTCCTCAGGTTTGCGGTTCATTTGAACCTTGAATGACCCCTGAAGTCCTGTCATGAAGCTTAAAATTTCATCAAAACATCGCCCACCCAAAAGTTTACCTTGGATATAAAGTGTACCCCAATTTGACTCATTTGACCTTGAATGGACCTGGATGACCTGTTGTGACTTTAAAGATTTTGGCATCAAGTTTCATGTCCATACACCAACACAAATGTTTAACCCATTTGACCTTGATTCGGAGAACCCCTAATGACCCACTAAGCAGAGCATACCTGTAGATGGTTAAAACTGGAATGTATTTTACCTAATTAGCGCCACAGGTGTTTATATCCATACGTCAAAGGCATGGGTATGAAAACACGGCAAGTTACACCAATAATGACCCTACATAGCTTTGGCCCCTAAATAGCTTGTGACCCCAAAAGAACCCCTCGAAAACGTGGACCACAAAACTCGTACGGCGAAAACCTACCAACATAACCAAAAATCATATCCATGCGTCAAAGCACGGCCAAGTTACCCGATAACGACCCCTGGAGACCTTTGGAATCCACAAATCCCCTCGAAACCGTGACACCAAAACTCGTTACGGTGAAATACCACCACATCAAACTCAGACGTAAAAGCTACGGGGCCAAGTACCCAAAAAAAAACGATCACTGAATGACCTTTGACCCAAATGACCCCTCCTCAAGGTGATCACAAACTGTACTGGCAAAATCTACCACCCTACCAAAACTCATATCCATATATCAAGCACGACCACGATAATGACCCTCTGGAGACACTTGACACCAAAATGACCCCTGGCCCTCGAACACATTGACCACAAAACTGTAGGCAAAAACTACCCACCATACAAAAAACTCGTATCAATATCAAAGCACGCCAGTACCATGATAACGACCCCTAGATGACCTTTGAAAACCCCCCAAAAGACCCTTGAAAATGTGGACCACAAAACTCGTACGGTGGAAACCTCTACCACCACATCAAAACTCATATCAATACGTAAAAGCACGGCCAAGTACCACCAAAAAATGACTCTGCCTGACCTTTGACCCCCAAATGACCCCCGAAAACGTGATCACAAAACTTTAATGGCAAAAACTTACCACCATACCAAAACTATATCCATATATTCAACGCGACGAATAACGACACCGGGATGACCTTGACACCAAAATGACCCCTGGCCTCCAAAGCACAGCCAAGTTATCCAATACCGACCCCTGAATGACCTTTCCAGGGCCACATGAGATGTGGAATAGGGATTGATCTTGGAATCAGGGAGCTTTGATTAGAATCAGTAGATTACATTGGAAGCAAGGGAATTTTTTTTTAAAATTAGTTGAGCAACCTAGGTCTCAAGAGGGAGTACAGCCAATGGATACTGTCTTAAATATTCAATTGAAAGCTGCCAAATTTAAGGAACTGTCAGGAGGAACTGGTCATTTACATTTTTTTAAAAAATGACATGCTAAGGTTGAAGTAAAAGTCACTTTAAAGGTCGTAACTTAAAACGGAGCCACCTACAAACATGTAAACTGCAACATGAGATAGAGCTCTTAAAAATCAAGCTTCCCGAAAAAAATTGAAAGGGCTCCGCCGTCTGACAGCCCCATTTAAGGAACTGTCAGCAGGCACTAAGTCCATATATGGAGGATGAAAAAAATATTTTTAAGATTAAAATGAAAATGTGAAGTAAAAGTCAACTTGAAAGGCTCCTAACTTGAAAAACGGAGCCATCTACAACATGTAAACGGATCATGGAATATGCTCTTTTAAAATAAAGCTTTCCCGAAAGAAATTGACAGGGCTCCGCGGTTCTGAACAGCCCCCATTTAAGGAAACTTCACACCAGGCACTAAAATAATTATATATAACCTAACACTTTTGCATCATAATGGCAATGATGGAGCAATATTCAAACAGGCAAACAGCAAATCACAACAGGTCATGTATCGGTCGGCCTATCCTTTGCCCCATGAGTTTAATTTGTTTAACACTTTAAGAAACAGAGTACACTAAGGTAGGCAAAATTTGGGTCTCTCTCAGTTACTTTGCCGATATTCTTTGGAGACTTGGTTGGCAAAATACCCGCGTTATGAATCAGCCTTAAATGGCCTTCTTGATCATCTGGTTCTACATCTTTCAAGTAAACAATGTCAACTAAATGACATTGAATTTTATAATCAAGTTGTCGCACTTAGGCATTTGACCCTACTAAACTAAACAGGCCATGGTCAACACTTACCTCGGGAAGAGGGAATATTTGAACAAACTATTTTTATAACATATTTTGTTTTCCCTTTTAATTATTTTTTTTAAATCCAAGGTAGGCGCTTCTTCTTGATAACATAAGTTACTTAAATATTATTAATAAATCATGTCTCATATTAGAACTTCCAAGTTCTACGGTCATTTACCACAATCAATTTCCACACATTCTATGTGAAATTAAAGGGGCTGCCAAAAAAATGTTGATGTGGTCTGGTTTGTTACACTAAAATCTACTCAAGTCAAATGAACTGGCACTTGTGTTGACCCTCAGGTCCATGGTAAGACTTTGCATGCTTGGTTAGATATTGTAACATGATCATTGTTTCATTTCGCTGAAGAAACCCCCATAGAACCGCGTATAGGTGCACACATAAACCACTGGCATTCAGTACGAAAGACGACAAAAGCGCGGCAATCCAAAGATGTCCAAATTGACAAAAAGATACAAAAGGACTCAATGACTCCCGTCACTGAATGAAATTTACAAAATCAAGCCCAACACGAGTTTCCCCATGTGTCTGACTTCCACGAGGCAGCTTTTCGTTTCTAAAAATGCAAAAAAAACGCTCCCGTTGATGCTGCCGACTTAGTAGAGAAAATAAGAACATGCCGCTCTCGATAGCAATTACCATCAATGAATTGATGGTAAAAACTGGGGATAAAATGATAGATATGCAGTGAGTGTTTGACAGGATACCTACGAGTACGAACAAAAAAAATGTAAGTTCTTCAAACCCGATATCCTCTAATGCTCAGGTTTTCTAATTGGTAACAAACCAAACCATATCGACTAAGAATATATTTTTTCTCTCCAGAGTCCGAGTCCCTCTTTAAATCTATGCGGTGGATAGGTTAGTTATTTCCAATTTTGTAAGGAGTATGCATCCAACTTTGTACTAAAACGGTTATATAGGGAATAGTGTGATACGGAATGCTGATTTTGATACGGATCATGATAACCTCATAATTTGAATTATTACTGAAGAATTGATTTTTGGCTAATGACAAGAAAAAAAATGGGTTGTAATATGACCAATTGCTGAAGACTCCATCTTGCCTTATAAAAAGAGAACATTGTGTTCTAGCACCTGCAAATCAATCTCATCACTTGTGAATAGTCGATATTGTATCTATTCACTTGCCAAATTTTGTTCGCTATCTGTGTTAACAGCAAGCAAGCTGTACGCTCACAGAGATTTACCCTAGCTGAGAAATCTATTGACACTTTGTGCCGCAGAAGAACTGAAACAGGACCAAAAGTGGCTGAAATATGACATTCCATGTCTGCATAATTGCTTGTATTAACACCACGCATAGCTCTTTCAGGTAAAAAAATATGGAATGCCCAATTGATGATGCAAAGAGTCAGGGTAAAAGTATTTGACGCATTACTCTAACAGGGGTTCCAGTTTTCTCCCAAAATGAAAAACTGAATAAGTGTTAATTCTAAAAAAGGACTGATAATACTTATAACCATTTCAATACCTGGCTGTGTTGTATAGGTTTATAACACATGGGGGAGGTCTCAGTGTGAGATGCAATTGGTCACTATGAGCTAGTTAAAATCTTCAAATTCAGGGCACAGTTCAGTTAGGGGCTTTCTTCACCAATGTATATAGAAAATATACACGCTGGTTTTTGGGGTATGATATTGAACCCATATCCACACAAGGTCAGTCCATGTCACGCATGTACAAAAGTACCAATCCACTCGAACTGTGCTTGGTGGATGAGCACATTGTAACTCATAGTGGGTGACAAGTCCCAGAGACCTACTAGAAACTAGTCACCAGAGTCAAGTTTGAGTGGTATCATAAATGCGATGCTCTCACAAAAATTATCACCAAATTTTGGAATTTGACCTTTTAAGCGTATTAACTTGGGAACATGATATATTAACACTTTCCCTGGTTGGGTCACTTATAGCCCAGATTTCGGTTCAGTTCAGCGTTCCATTGTTTTAGCGCACAGTGAAGTTGATGTGAACCATGCTTCAAAAGCTAGCAGGCCACAAGAAAAATGTCCCACCTTCCCACAATCGCTACACTCTCCTATCTTTACCGCCATATCCTCGTACCCCCGTCTCACACTCTCGCTCCCCTCTAGCCCCTCCCCTTAACCCCTTTCTCTTCCTCACTGCTTCTTCTCTAACGATGCGCGAGTCCCTCTCCGGCGTTCTGTTCTGTGTCATGACTGAGGCCTGCCCTAGAAAGATTCTAGCCAGAGTGTCTCACCGCAACGGCCCGTTTTTTTTCAAGTGAAACTGCAACCCGATATCAGCTCGTCTGCCCACACGTTTGCCGACGGGAGGTCAGTAATTGCCAATCTTTATCCTAAGTCCCCGGGTGTGTGAGTTCCAAGACATTTGCCTAGCACACGGGTCCAGGGAAAGTGTTAATTAACCCTTTCGCTAAATTCCTCTTGAAAATCCTGTAAGTGGGAAAATCTTTGGCCATTTTCGGAGAGCAGTGTGACCAATCAGACAGTATCATAGTAATGTCTCACACTTTCGAAAGCATAACACCTACAAAATCCCATTTTAGTGTCATTTTAAAGTAGATTACCATGATTACAAATCTTTAACAACTCAAAGGTCAAAAACTATAAGGCGAGTCCACAATAGACTTTGGAAAATACTTGTGTGAGACACAGTTACCATAACTTTGGAGTTTTCTATTATTAAGAGGAACAAAGAAAACTTTGTTTGCAGAAGAGTAAGTTATGTTTTGGGGGTAATCAGTTTTTGAACAAAATATTTGGAACCATGTGCTTAGTACTTATAATTGAGAGTACAGTGTAAATAAAATTATGTATCAATAGTTCTTATTGAATTGTGGAATCTAAAGGATTTCGGTGCTATTCATTGTGGGCACTATAATGTTAGTGTTAGACCCTCTATTGGACAATATTAATAATAATATCCATCCCAAACACATTAAAAAAATAAGAGAGCAAAAATAATTTCTTCTTGCTTAGTATAATAAAAGTTATTCCCTATGAAGTTTGGAAAACATTTTAAAGTTACATTTCGTGATCCTAAGCACCTTGGTTTTTTGGTCCCCAGCCAACTGAGTTGCCAAAGGGGGGACTATAGGAATGCCCTGCGTCCGTGTTTGCAGGCGTCCCACAAAATCTCTGGATCTAAGCAAGTGTGGGTGTCCATCTTCCCAACGTAGATTGCTTCTCAAGTAGGCATTGGCTGGGATGTAAGTGGTATGGACATAGGTAAAGCGTCAAAGGTATAATAGTGACTTGTAATCCTTGTCAAATTGGTAGGATGATGAAATCTGGGTGGTGTGGTAAAACATTCGTGTCGAAAAAATTTGAAGGTCATTTCAAGGTCATGTGGGGTCATTCAAGGTCAAATGGAATTAAAATTGCTAAGCCCTGTCAATTGTGGTAGGATGATAAAAACTTGGTGGGTGTGGTCAACATTCAGTGCGAAAAATGTTGATGGTCATTTCAAGGTCATGTGCGGTTCATCCAGGTCAAATCCATACACATGATAGTATCGGTCAAGAAAACTGATGGGTGTAGTATGCATTCTTGCCGAATATTTTGAAAGTCATTTCAAGGTCATGGGGTTATCAAGGTCAACTAATCAACATGTGGTAGGTCATGACAACTTGGGGATGTGGTCGATATTTCTAAACCGAAAATTGTGAGGGTCATTCAGGTAAAGTAGGGTCATCTAAGGTCAAATAACTATAATAGTGTATGTCAATGTAGTCAACATTTGCTACCGTCAAATTGCAACTGCTATGGGGCCAGCAGCCTCAGTGGTTTGAGAACCACTTATTTCGATCACAATTCTCCCTGTGATATTAAAATTATTAATTCCTCATTACTATCGCGAAGGGCGGGGGACATTTGTGGTTCGAGAACCGCATTGTTATTTTATGTTTCACTAGATTTTCCCAAGAAAAGGTTATTCCAAAAAATCAGTTGTTTGACAGTGCGTTTTGATGCTAGAACACATTGTTTGTATCACGGGCCCCATAGGCAATTACGTCATTTCTGTCCGTTTACGGACAGAAAATACAAAGGTAGAAGTTCTTCCAGAGCAGATCGGAATTGGGCAAGTAAGATTAGGCACACGTACTTACTAAGGCCAATGGTTCTGATAAAAAATCTCAGCTTTTTGAAGTACGTCGGAGGGACGGGCTGTGGATCACGGAAATGCCCTGTAACATTTTAATGTGCACTCATTAAGGACTTACATCAGGACTTAATGCTTATTCCCCAAGGTAGTCCCTCCATGAAAATGATATTATTACAGAGTTGTGCTTTTTCTGTTAAAAAATCACAGGGGTAATTTGATCTTAATTTATGAAAGTTTATGTGACAGGCTATCTGCACAGGATTCATGGAGTAGCTGGTTGTACAACGCGTCATGCATTAGTAATTTTTCTCCCTTGGGCCGTAATAATAAACATTGTATAGATAAAACTTTTTAAAAGTATTTGATCCAAAATGGTGAGGGGTTGTAAATGTTGCAATGTTGGAGGTTGTAATGATCGATGGGGGGTTGTAACGGTAGGGGTTGTTATGTGGGGGTTATAATTGTAGGGGGGTTGTAATGGTAGAGGATTGAAACTGAATAGGTTAACTGGGGTTCAGATACGCCAGAGTGGAGTATTTTGTAAAGAGTTATGGAATTTCTAAGATTGAGTGGTATAATGTAGCGAGGTAATGGTAATTACTTTATTTATAGTGGGCAGTGATTGTTATGTGATACCATCAGGGAGTGCTCTTCACAGTTGAAAGGTGCAATGCCAGTATATGCTGGATTAATTTACTGTGCGGGTTATGGCATAAATATAGTAACAAATAAATTTAAAAGACGAAAACTAAAGTCGTAAGTGGACAATTGATTAAACTGAAGGAATTGTTTTTGGGGCTGTGGGGGGTTGGGGGGGTGAGTTGGGGTGGGCTTTTGTTTTTTTTGGGGGAGTGTTTTTGTTTTTTTGGTTTTGTTTTTTTTGTTGTTTTTTTTTTTGTTGTTTTTTTTCTGTTAGCTTCCGGAAAGAAATTATCACAAATTGGGTGGGCAAATTTAATATTTTTTTTTCAAATCTCTTTTAAAGACACTATCAGTGATTTAAAAAATATTTGAAATTTGCAGGAATAGCTTCAAAGTGAAGGATAAGTCTGTAGAATTCTCATAAGTTACCTTTTCCAGCTGTAGAATTGAAAGGAAAAGAAGAAAACGGAAGTGTTCCAAGATACGATTCTCCATTCAATTACGTGTTGTAGTAAGTGTCCGTTCGGACAGTAATGACTAAAATCTCCGATTCTGTCCTTATTAGGTTGCTTCTGGTCTTATCATTTGCAGGGTATGTTAGGATACCTGTACTTGTTACGTACATGCTAAAATCTGATTTTTGATGATTTTTTCGATTTGCTGATTTAGCAAATCACTGATAGTGTCTTTAAGACAGGTAGATTCTATGGTCATTTTGGCTGCTGAAAATGAATCTGGGAAGCTTTTTGGCTGAACAGAAATTTTTAGGTTGGATTTTTGGTTTTGTGCATGAAGTTAATGGGATTTAGAGCTTAAAATAGCCGCTTGATAATATTTGCCACTAACCAGTGACAACTACAATACTAGCACATTACATGTAAGTATAGGCTTCTTGCTTCCCTATTTCCAAACTAACCTTCTTCATGATTGTCTAAAGTACAGAAAAATTTTCACCTTGTGGGGGGGGGGTCCCTCTTAAACACTTCATGATGTCATTCTCACCTAAAGGTCTAAATTGGTCATAGCCACAAAATAGACACCTCTTTATAGGTGCATGTTGTGATTCTAGTAACTCTATTTTTTTCAGTTGTGCTTCAATAGATATCCTCAAGTAAAGCTTATTTCTAAAATTTCAGTTCACATACTTTGATATGCATCACATCATGTTTACTATATTTATCTAAGATAAATATATTGTGTTTCGTATGGGGCAGTACAAAAACAACAGTAACAGGAATAATCTACAGGAACCAAACATATATTTGTGTTGAAGTTAAAGGTGCTTGTTCCGATGTATGTCTATTGTGTTCTCTACTTGATATGAGAGCCTGACACTTGCACAATGCCCCTTCAAGTACCATGGGAGACAAACTTGCGGTTTCGATAGTAGAAGCAATAATGCATATTGCAAAGCCCTATTCAATACTGTGCTAATATTGATGGTTGACCATAAATATGGTGTTTTTTTGCTTATATCTTGGGAATGAAATGGATTTGAGTGCTCAGGACGACAATGAGAAAAACACGGCCTTTCATCTGATATCAAAATCGATACTACTTCCGGGTAAATCAGGGGCCCCAAAGGCGATCGGAACATGCACCGTTAAAGCAATAGTACCCATTTCTTAGGATTCACACTCGCACACTGCACTCAATTTTTCCTTGATGTTGATAATTTGGTGTGGTTGGATTGTTTTCAATGAACTAAAACAAGGAAGGATCCTTGATCTTAAAGGTGGATGACCCAATTATAGTCCTATTTTTTGAATATTTTTTCTACCTCACATGGAAGCATCATCACTAAAAAAATGTGATCACAAATTTTGAGTCAAATTGGTTCAGCCGTTTGGATAGTGGAAGCAAAAAATGTGTACTAAATTGGCCCATATGGGACATAGTGTGTTAAAAAATGTGGTCAACCACATTTGGAGACTTTTAATCTTAACAATTATCAAAAAAGGAAAAATTTACTGGGCCTTAATTTTCACTGTGGTAATGAGAAAAATATGAACTTTATCCTGATACCAAAATCGTCTAGTTTTGGTGGGTTAAAGAGTGTGGGACAAGGTTATCGATCAGGTCGCCACCTTTAATTGGCTCAGTTGTACATATAAAAGGCATAATTTGTTGTTGAAGACCAAAAAGAGAGAATAATCAATCAGATTCTTATAGAAATGTGTTCCAGTGATTTAAACTAATTTGGAAATCATTAGAGAGAATATTGAAACCGCGGCTGAGATGTGATTGAGTTGTAAAGCTTCCTTTTTCGACCCAAATCTGACATTTTTTTACTTGTTGAGATATTTTGATATGTACTTATAATGTTATGGTCGATACATGCACAAAGTTTACAATCTTTGAAAGTGACCTAATTAGTGAGATATTAATTAGAATTTGATCATAAGCTCAAAACTGCATATCGCGATTTTCACATACTGTCGTTAAATAAGCTGGTAGCTGTTTTACGCTTTTCACATACAGATCTATGTGGCATCCTATCTGGCCTTGTCGGTGAAACATTTGACGTTGTTTCACATACCGATCATCTGAACGCATGAAAATTATACGGTGATGTTGGGAATGTGAAATGTGAATGAAATTAGCGTTGTATGGGAAAATAAAGACTCTTTTTTTGCATTTAACTACAGACTTATGATTTTGTCGCTGTATATCGGGAAGCAATTACACTTCAAAACACTCACCATGGTTTAAAACTTAAACTGAGATGTTTCTTCTAAGGCAAAATTAAAAAGTAAATTGTATATTTAATTCCATAGGACAAAAGAAAGCCCCAGTCGAATTCAATGGCGATTTTCTCGAACAGGACATTTCGTCAGATTTCAGATAAGCCCGGATGTGATGTGGGCGGACGATTTGTTTGAAGTGTCTTCCTCCTGATTTAGAGCAAATTCTTTAAAAACAGTTCAATATATTATTTTACATGAACAATGTGCCTTATAATACTAATAATAATAATAATGGACATTTATAAAGCGCCAGACTCCGGCGGAGAAGGTCGCCTCAGTGCCAATGTTGCCTAATATTATTACGTGCCATCAGGAAATCGTCACAACCATTTTGCCGGAAGCCATGTGCGTAGCTGTTTATTCTGATAGTTACAAAATGTTCAGACAACTTGGCCAAGTAATTGCCATACACAAATTAAAATTTTAAAATTGAAGCTGTTTAAAAAAATCAAAAAATAAACGATTGGTAAACGGATATCATGTTACTGATCGTGTTTTCTTAAACAACCGTCGATCTATTATTCATAACATTTTGTAACTTCAGGGTAAACATTAAAAGTTGATGAAAGTAAATAAAGGTAGTTATGAAGTAATGATGTTCATACATGTGTTATTTGTGTTTTGTATTGCTCTGTCTGCATGGTATCAACAGGAAGAACAAGTACACACGGCCATTTCTTCCTGGTTAGTACCCGGCAGCTCCCACCGAGTAGACACGGATACCTAACCACTAGACGTACACGCGCCGGCCAGGATTTTGCCGCATAGACGGATAGTGTACCACAGTGGCTGTCTAAAACTGTTTCACGGTAGCTACGTGGTTACACCCGGCTCTCAGGCGCATGGTATTTCTCATGGCCAATTTTTTAAATACTATATTTTGGACAGATATTTGCTTTATTTATAAAAAGGTGAGTATAGGGTTTTTTTGATGATGCCCGTTTTGAATTTGTAATGATTTTCCTAAAAAACGATCAAAAAAAGCTAAACAGAGAACACATGCGTGCGCCATTTTGTCCACTATAAAAATGGCGTCGTGTGTGGTAACTGCAAGTGTAGCTTCGTGTCTTACTTCGGGTAGGTAGTAGTTGTATACACCATATCAACCTTCTCTCCAACGAACGTGGGGCAACTTACAGGGTAGCCATCGGAGTAGGTACTGTAGAGTAGACACACC
>JAMKCH010028470.1:0-13423 GCA_023653785.1 Ophioderma brevispina | reverse complement strand
TGCCTCATTTTGGTCGACCAATATTAATTTACAGAGTCTATGGGGATTACAAAATCATGTTTTTAGCTCTCACATCAATATGGGTTGAAATATCAGGGCAAACCTTTACAGATGGGGTTTTGGGGTGAAGGCCATTCTATCAAAATGAAAACTGTATGTACTTAAATTGAGTCATCCCCCTTTAACCCTTGCAAACATAGGCAGACGGCCACACAAGCAGACAGACAGAATTGAGGACTGGTAGCTGCCTCCTGCAACCTTCAAATAATGCCCCTTTAATTGGCCCACATGACCTCTCATCCCAACTGGAGCACACCCCACATGAACCTTGGGCCAGTGGTTCTTCAGATTAGGTTTGGCTGCAATTGGCCTAGAAGCGTTTGGGCATGAGCTAACAAATTACATAACTTTAACCAAAATGACTGGACACTAGTGATTTAGAAATAGTAGTCTTGCTCTGAGCAATGTCAGGGGCAAGACGAAAATAGTGATTTCTTAGTCTCGCTTTGAGCAAGCCCAGGGGCAAGACAATTATATTCTTTATGTAAAGTGTGTGCCTATTATCTATTCCATCCATATGGAAGCAAAATTTTATAAATTGTCCATATATTCTTCAATTCTGGCATTTTTAAAGGCTTTTTCACTAGGTTTTGAATGAAAATTTCATGTGGGTTATTGTGGTGGGCAAATGCCTGCCCTATGTGATACGTGATGCTTATGTGTGTCCAAGTGTCATAAAAATTGATCAACATAAATAGATACACGAAGCAATTTGATAATTTTGACCACTTGGGGCCATGACCTCTAATGACCTCTAGATGACCTTTGGTCCCACTCTTGAGAGGGGGCATCTTATGGGGCACTTACCAAGGACCATTACATGCAAGATCCATGAAAATGTGCACATAAGTGTGGAAACAGTGGGTAATTATGTTAAGTGTTTAAAGGGCCACGATCCGATCACTAATAACCCCAGATTTTACCAGAAGTGGTCAAATTTGGTATCTGAAGAATGCTACTAGTTTTCTCACTTACCCTGTGAAACCTTAATGCTAAAGGATGTTTAGTTTGGAAGTTATGAGAGAAAATGTGCCTCATTTTGGTCGACCAATATTAATTTTACATATATCAGCACAAAACTTTACAGATGGGGTTTTGGGGTGAAGGCCCTTCTATCAAGATGAAAATACTTATATCAGGCCATCCCCCTTTAACACAGATAC
Organism: Ophioderma brevispina; assembly: GCA_023653785.1. Lineage (NCBI taxonomy): Eukaryota > Metazoa > Echinodermata > Ophiuroidea > Amphilepidida > Ophiodermatidae > Ophioderma > Ophioderma brevispina. Next base: position 12,200 of record JAMKCH010028470.1, on the reverse strand, counting down.
ACACACACAGACAGACAAACACACTACCAGGGTTAAAATTTTAACCACAGACATCATAAACACATTACCAAAGCAATCCCTATACACCATCTTGTAGATGACACAAAAACAGAATAAAACCAATAGTGACGTTAGTGAGCTGGTTTTGACATATGACATCATTCATTACGACAAAACCAGAATAAAACCAATAATATCAACAGCAACACAATTTTGACACCTGATATGGGTTATCTATTCCACTACAATTTTGGACAAAAGTAGTTGGCACACCTTGTGAAAATTTACTCTTTTACACTTGCATAATTTGGCCATTTTTGAAAGTATGAAATTGATCTTTTTGGGGTTTCAAGCTTGCAGCTTTTGCTAATTAATTAATCCATAAAACCTCCCCCTTCCCCACCAATCAACGTTGAGTGTTGTTAAGCACACTGTAACACAATTTCGGGTTTCAACATTATTCCGGGGGGAGAGGGGGGTGATTTTACCGTACGGCAAGAAAAGTGTGCCTACACTTTTGTACAATATTGTATCTGTGCATGGAAAAAGGGTGCGTGGCTTGTTACTTTTAGGTCTGTAACTTTAGAATGCTCCATTGGATTTACATGAAAATTTCAGGAATTGTGTTAAATGTGATATTCTTTAAAATGAATTCATAATCGTAGCAAAAGATGTACTGATTTAAGAACAGGTCACTTTTAATTCTCAAACAGCTTTTTGGACCTATTTATACACTGAAAGTATGTCATTCGTGTGTTTTAAAATCAATTAATGTAAAATAGCAAATTTTTATCATTTGTCTGTTGAATGTAAATGAAAGTCACATAAATGTAAATTCATCATCATGATAAAGAAAAACAGTATGTGAACTAAAATAGCATTAATATAGCATACGTATGTTCATCGTCTTCAGTAGACAGAGATCACAACATGCATATTTTAAAATGGTGGAAATCTTCATGCTGAAGTTCAAAATGGTATTAAACTTTACTTCAAATAATTGTTTTCATCTAATAAGTGAGTGCATGGGTGCCTGTAGGTGTGTATTAGGTGTTGGTCAGTGTGCGTGCGGTTTCGCATGCATGTGTCTAATTGTGAGAGTCGCGCTCGCCTGTATGGATGTTAAAGAGATCAACGTAATTATATTCTATTAATTCGTAATGACATGTCTAAACCGTGATTGCAGTTACAAATACAGAATTCATATACTCAGCGTAGTCAATACCACAAAAAGTATGCTCTAGAGTAAAGCATTCTCATTATGAAATAAATTAGCCATGGGGAAATAAATAATGTCACAATGTATAAGTTTTGTATTGTCTAATTTCAAAAACATAATAAATCAAAATGAGAAAATAATGAAATGTCTTAGTTAACATATATGATGATGATGATAATAACAACAATAATAATAATCGTGAATGGGAGGAGATGGAGATGGACGAAGACGAGGGGAGAAGAAGGGGAGGAGGAGGGGAGAAGAGGAGGATGAGGGGGGAGGGGAACTTATTGTCCCAATGCAGTGACATATTATGCTAGTGTACTCATATTTTTCAATGCGCTACCATTTAAAACTAAAAGTAATTCAATGTAAAGAAACCTCTTAGCGTTCACAGTCTCAATGAGATTACCAATACTATATGCATCATGGTACGTGTAGTAATCAATACACAGCTTCACGATATGCCACCAATATAAAAGAAGAGAGTACTTACTATACTTTTTTCTATGTAAGGCATATCGTGCGTTTCTGATTTAGAGCAATTATTTCACTTTGAAAATCGCACAATAGTATGGATTATCGTTGTAATCTACCTAATTTTATAAGTTTTATACAAATCTAACAATGAAATCAAGATTACTGCTTTCTATAAAAAATATTTAGCAATTATGTTTAAAAGTCACGTAATCAAATCAGTTAACCTGAGTGGCTTAGCGGTAATTCTCTCAGACTCGCAATCAAACGATAACTTGTGTTGCGAGTTCGAACCTCAATCATTCCTTTCTTTTCTTTTTTACTTTAGTGCTTTATTTTACTGTTAGATATTGTAAGAGGGTCATGCACAACATGGATCTTTCAATTTACGTTATTAAAACATTTCAGTGCCCATATCTTTTTATAGGCCCAAGATGCACTACATGGATTATTTGTGACCTGTCCCTAAGCCGAGCAAGATATTATATTGTCAAATACAGACATCATAGAAGCTCTCTTCTTGTGTGTATTTGTGCCAAATTTGGTGTTAACATCTTTATTCGTTTTATTTTATGGCCAAAAAATGGAATTTATACATTTTTTTTTTACTTCGCGCACACAATCTTGGACAAAAGTAGTTGGCACACCTTGTGGAAATTTACTCTTTTGAACTTGCAATAATTCAGCCATTTATAAAATTTCTAAAAGTATGAAATTTAACTTTTTTGGGTATCAAGTTTGAAGCTTTTGCTAATCCAAAAACCTCCCTCTTCCCCACCAATCAATTTTGAGTGTTGTTAGGCGCACTGTAACACAATTTCAGGTTTCAACATTATTCGGAGGGGGGGTTACCGTACGGTAAGAAAAGTGTGCCAACTATTTTTTTCCAAGACTGTAGCTTTGAGTCTCTTTTATCATGACAAAACCAGAATAAAACCAAAACTATCAATGGTAATCCACTAGCTTTTTACAAAATTAATTTTGATTGCAGGCAAATGTTTCTTAAAAGGGTAGTTGAAAATAGATCTCTATGGAGATTACATAATAGAGGGCACTATAACATGCAAATTATGACTTTTGTAGGCCTACATGGCAAAATTCACACCATGGATTCTTATGACTTTTACAATGATAGCTCTTGCATGCCCGAACTTATATGCAGTTGTCAAAATTGTGTCGCCAAGTGCTACTTATAATTCTTCTAAAAAAGGTGCATCTTTCAAATCAATTTGAACAATTTTTGCCATTGTACTAACTTTTCCTCCTTATTTCTACAGTTGGTTCCACTACGTTGATTCTGGCAAACTTTTAATATTTTGGGACAACTTTGCAGTATATTGACACCAAAGTTGTTTCTTTTTCAATTTGTTTTGGGCCAAATCATAAAATTATTGGACTAATGCCATTTGAGGCAGGAAATTACTGTGCATCCCTAAAAATAAACTTTCCTCACATGCTCATAACCTATTCAATACATTTGTTTTGTTTAATAAACACCAACATTTATCTTGAAACCACAATGTAATTACCTTTTTGCCTTTTCCAGTCACTTTGTTATTCATCCTGTTGGTGTTTTCACCTACTTGGAAATCAACCTTGGTGACAGTAGCTTTCCCCACCTCCAATAATGGGTGACCTTTGGCAAGAGTCACTACGCAAACCCTGCATTACAAGTCATAATAAACATCATCAATGTTACTGTCAAAAATAGCTCATCTTTAGAATGTTCTATTATAAGCAAAGTATTTCTGATTACAATCCAAACAACATGGTACCCTTAGCATACTTGTGAGTGTGTTCAAAACATATCCTAGACACGTCTGTATATAAACAAAGTATAAGACTGTCTGAAAGGGAAAGGGCAAAGAGCTGTCTGGGAAAAGACCGAAAGGGGAAAAAACTCAAACTGAAATGTATATCAAATAAATTTTGATTAAATTGATTGACTTAGTTTCCAACCCAACCTTTAAACATTTTTTTTAAATCACTTTTGCAGTAGGTATTTACATGAACTAAAAGAAAGAGCCATACTTCATTTTTAAAATAAATGCTATTTTGTATAGTAATTTGAAAATTTGAAAAAAGAATGATGCAAACTTTTTTTGCCAATGATTTAATGCTTCATTTGTATATATTAAGACTTTAACTAGCATACTTTTTATGATCATTGAAATGATTGAAAACACACTAAACATTTCAATTAAAGTAAACAAAAACAATACCCCATGCCAGGTGATATGCTTACATATATACAGGGTGGTTCAAAAAAGTGAAATTCACTCCAGACAGGAATTTCCACATGCATTCAACAGTTATTTCAAACGTTATCTACATATTATTAAAGTACATGTATGAGCTTCAATGAATAAGTGGTGAAACTTTGACTTTGACTTTACTGCATACGACGGGGTGTCCCTTTGCTATTCTCATGAGTAATTCTCCTCCATTCTGGTCTGCCCTTTGCAATAGATTCGGCATTTTGGAGGTCCAAGCCTGTGTCCTTGGGGATCTGGTCTTTCCATCTTGCTGGTGGGCGACCTGGCTTCCTACGCTTGTTGAAGTCTTGCGTATAGGCTTGGTATGGTAATCTGTGTTCCGGCATCAAAAAAAAAAAAAAAAAAAACTCAAACTGAAATGTATATCAAATAAATTTTGATTAAATTGATTGACTTAGTTTCCAACCCAACCTTTAAACATTTTTTTTAAATCACTTTTGCAGTAGGTATTTACATGAACTAAAAGAAATAGCCATACTTCATTTTTAAAATAAATGCTATTTTGCATAGTAATTTGAAAATTTGAAAAAAGAATGATGCAAACTTTTTTTGCCAATGATTTAATGCTTCATTTGTATATATTAAGACTTTAACTAGCATACTTTTTATGATCATTGAAATGAGTGAAAACACACTAAACATTTCAATTAAAGTAAACAAAAACAATACCCCATGCCAGGTGATATGCTTACATATATACAGGGTGGTTCAAAAAAGTGAAATTCACTCCAGACAGGAATTTCCACATGCATTCAACAGTTATTTCAAACGTTATCTACATATTAAGTACATGTATGAGCTTCAATGTATAAGTGGTGAAAACAATCTAAAAAAAGTCAAAACTTGTAGCCATGAAGAAGTCAATGTATAAGGTAACTTTACCATTACAAAAATACAAATTGTATCCCCATTCAAAATCACAACTTTAAGTAAGATAGCTATGCATGTTTTCTAAAGATCAACAGTTCTCAGAGAGAGCAGTTCCAAGTTCTTTGGTATGCAGAAATGTAACAGAGAAGTTGTCCCATTTCCTGAAAATACAAAATTTGAACTGAAGACAAAGCTAAATTTTAGTGTAGCATCTGAAGTCCAGGGTACAAATTTTCTTATGAGATTTTAGGGTACAACACCCACTTTCTAAAAATAGTACTTTAAAACTTGGTTTTGGTATTAACATTTTTTCTCAAAAAGTTGATTTCTTTTATACATTTCCAGATTTTTTTTATTTATAGCCAAAACTCTGGAAATTTCCAGAAAAGTTACATCTCTGGGTATGTAATATTATATCAAAACAAATACCTCTTTCATATCTTACTCTTTTCAAATGTGAACTGTATTGCTATCTTGGGCAATCGAAAAATAGATTTTCATTAGGCTAATGAAAGTTGATTCCCAGTTTCCCGACTCCAGTCAGAAAGAAATGCCGATCAAATAATTCATTATTTCAAAATAATTCATTACTTCATATTTCCCAACTGTTTAAGACAAAAACGATTGTTTTAACGTGATCTTACTCACGAATGATGCATTTTAAGCACTCTTTACGATGACGGGGGTAGAAGAATCGGAAACGTCCATTTTCTAAGATCAATAACCAATTTACGTTGGTTCCCGGCTCCTTACCTACTTACCCACCGATTGATCGATTGAAAATGCTGCGTGGACTATGATTTAAATGGATATATACCACACGACTCGAGACTAGGTTTAGTCTCTCCGACAGGCTGCATATCAACCACGTCAATTGACGAAGATTACACTTACAGCCTGTAGTAAAGGCTAGACTAGGTTGAAATGGGAATTTCTACCGTGCACTGGGTAACACACTATATTTAGCACGTTTCAAAATAAATGATTCACTGTCAATTTTTTCGAAGGTTTTCATAAATATATATTGAAAAATAAATTTACATTTAGATAAATACATGATATTTGCGAAATTCTTGTGTCATTATTTGTTTTAGCACGTGTACCCTGCTATGAAATAAATCAAGCACCACCATGTGTACGTTCTATACCTGTCATTTTCGTTCATTTGTCCATGTGTTTTTTTTTCGTCCGGGTTTTTTAAAACTTTATTTACGTTTGTTTATTTACGGAGTCATGTTGGTGCAAGTGAAAATAGAGGAGGAATGGAAGGTATTCCTTCCCTGGACGATTGTGACAGCCGATTCAGGTCAGTCATTCCATGTCTTGCTCAAGGGACTGTATTGTAGTTGGCAAAAATTGTATTCAAGAAAACTGTGTCGGTATGCAAACAGCATTTCTAAAGAAGTGCTTTATCAAAGCACTTCTATGTGTACCAAAGTTTATTTAAATGAATCCTGGTCATAAGTATGTGTTTCGTGCCTCAAAACAAAGCATACTGCAGTTAACTTGGCATCAATAATGAAAATCTGAAAATAATGGATAATGAAACATTCCCCACTCAGTCATGAAAAAAAAATGAAACAGGAAACTGGGAATCAACTTTCATTAGCCTTACTTTTATTCTAATAAGCTTAAACATTCCTGCAACCGTCTCTTAGATTTGTTTTCCCTACTTATGCTAAAGGTTTTGACAAATTTGGAACAATTACACAGTTTATCATTACAGTGGCCCCTTCGCATAGTATTGTTCATATGCAAATTAGCTCACACATACTCATTAACATGCAGATATCTGGATGCTAAACTATAGAGTGCATGAAGTCATCATGGTCTATCTCTCTACCAAGTTAAAACTTCACAGGCTTGAAATTTTAACTACACCTGGCACAAAAAGTATCTCGGCATGTTTTTCGATCAGTATTGTGCCAAAGTCAGACCATTTTGAAAGTTTTCAAAAAATACATTTTGTTGCCTATGTCTTGCTCTTTCATTTAATACCTGGCTTGTAAAAAAGCGTGTAGAAATGGCCGAGATAGAACGCCCGAAAGACGCAAACCCCCAAACCAAAAGTTGCAGTTTTTGGATTTTTCAATGGGCATTGCAGTGTACTGGGACACAAACACGCGGACCACAATCGATATTGCAAGTCGACTTTCGCTCATTCAGTCGGAAACCTCTTCGTGTAAAATCAATACACACATTAAATATTGCGTTGTACCACACAGTGACATTGAAAAATCCAAAACTGCAACTTTGGTTTGGGGGGTTTGCATCTTCGGGCACTCTAACTCAGCCATTTTTGCACGCTTTTTACAAGTGAGGTGTTAATGAAACGAGCAACAAGAAGACATAGGTAACAAAAGTGATATTTCGAAAAAAACTTTCAAAATGGTTGGATTTGGCACAAGACTGATCAAAAAACATTCCGAAGTATACTTTGTTTGATGCCCAGGTGTAATGTAAAGCATTTCCAATCATGATTAACTTCAATGTGCAATATACCATTTATGATACCTTCCTCTACGAAGGTGGACACCTTTCAGACTTCATACCAACCACCTGGAGTGTTAGCTCAATTGGTTTAGAGCACAGTGGCTCAGTGGCATTATCGAGCAGTGATCCAAGAGGGGGCAAATGCAAGTAGCCCACGAGAGGGGCAACATTGTAAATTCGTCCAGTGATTAAACCCACAAATTAAAGTTGAATTTGACAAAATGCGCGCATAGTGCGCAAAAATTGCGAAATTTACTATCCAATTTTGCCCAAATTTGACCTGAAATTGGTTGAAATTTCCCGAAAAAGAGGGCATTTAAAAAGGCACATGTTGGCCCAATTGTCCGCGTTTTTCGAGGCAGAGGGGGCGCAACTTTCCCCATGCCCCCCCTACCCACCCCCCCCACGGTCGGTACGCAACTGGACCGTGTGCTACTAGTATTGTGGTTGGACAGTTTGAGTGCTGGCCAGCTCCAGGAAAAGATTAAATTTAAGAAAATTACTTCACAGGTTTTTGCTTTTTTTGCTGGTACAGTGGATTAATGCTATTCTTTCGTTCATGTGCAAATTTGCTGACTAGTACTTATTAACATGCATGCAGATATCTGGATGCAAAACATACAGCACCAGATGTCATGATCTACCACCCTACTAAGGTTAAAGATCACAGGTAGTTGCATTTTGTCAGTACAAAGGATTAATGACATGCTTCCGTTGATATGCAAATGAAATCATTACCATACAGATATCTCACATATCTTGCTGCAACCAGACGTCATCTACACGAGGCACTAGATCAGCATTAATGCGAATCAATGTGGAACTTCTGTGACCCGCGTGGTATCTACACAGCATAGGGAGTACGGATAGGAACATGCTTCTAGTGCAGTATCTACCATATCGCCCAATGCTGCGCTCAAATCATGCTCAGAACTGTTATGTGCTGCATATGTGCACTTGTATTTGTACTTGCATTGTATTTGTTTTTAAATGTCGCAACAATCAAGCTGTAACAGTGTAAAAATGTGCATCATCCTGTACAGATAGTTCAATGCATGTCCACATAGATCTGAATTTCGTAAGTACCACATTGATGCTGATCTTGTGACTCGTGCACTGTCATCTTTCCGTGTTATAGTTCTACAAATGTGTATTAGCTAACCAATATTGTGGTGGCCAAAAAAGTGGATTTCCCCTGTTATGAAAATCTCACTCAATCCTTGCTCAACAATGGTCCAATGACCAACTAAATTTCATTTTCCTTATTATTTCCTTTATTTCTTCAGACACTTCTGGACCAATTTCCCAACTTTCTGGGCCAGAATTGGGAACACCAGACTCAGTGAAGTCAAAGTTGTGCATGTACCTACCTGTTGGAATGTTTCAGAACACAGAAATCTTCACCAGGTTGTCCCTTAAGATCTACAAAAAGAAAACACCAAAGGAAATTTTATACTGGTTAAGAAGAGTGACAGAGTCTAAATGTGTCTAAAAAACCTCAAAGTTGGTACACGTACACAACTTATACTAATTTTTCAGACCCACAACTACTCTCTAGGTAGGACAAATTTTGACATGGTTACAGACTAATCTCAGCAAATTTGCATTTTGCAATCTGTTAATTAAATGAACCTCTGGGAACACAAACCACCACCCATTTTTCTGTTCACAAAACCAGAGCATCAATAATGCTATCTAAGCTAGCAGCACATGTTTGAACATGTAGGTATTCTTATGTTCACTTTACACATCCATTTGAGGAATCATATCTCAGTCATTGGTCATTCACAAATCCTAACATTTTCACTAAAGAGCAAAAAAAGGGCAAAGCATACATACCTGTTTACCCCAAACTCCCTCAAGTTAGATCATGCTAATTTCTGATTTTGAATTCATCCAAGTAGCATGTGTCACTGTTATTTCCAATTAAGCAGGGGCGTGACGCCAAGGGGTGGAGGGGGAGGGGGGCCAGCCCACCACCCCCCTGAGATTTTCAAAATTTAGCAAAAACAGGGGTTTGGGGGCAAAAATTAGGGTTTTTTAACCAAAATAAGTTCATTTTGTACTGTTTCCCCCCCATAATGTTTCCTATGATTTTACCCTGGCGCTGCCCCTGACTTAAAGGTGCATTTCGTGATTTCAGCACCTTCTGTTTTATTCATTGTTCTCTAGATATCCCTGAGAAAAGCTTATTCACAAAATTTGAGTTGATCCCAATCTCGCGGTTTTGTATTATGAGCAATTGGTTGTATGGTCCCATAGGCCACTGTGCTGTAATTTGTCTGTTTATGGACAGAAAATACAAAATTGCACATTTCTAACAGATACGAACAAATTTGCACGTAAGATTAGGTACACATGGATTACTAAGGCTAACAGTTCAGATAATATAAAAATCTCAACTTTTTTGAGGTAAGTCGGGAAGGACGAGGCTATGGATCGCGAAATGCCCCTTTAACAATTAGTTTATGTTGCATCTTGATTACTGTTTACCCTCAACTTGTTTTCAAAATTGAAAAAAAAAATTATTTCAAACAAGTTGGTTCTAAAACCACCTGCTTTTGCAATCATCCTTGATGCGTGTAAGCTATGAGCTATCAAAATGGTGGCAGTAATATCCTAGATAGCATCTTCATTAAATGTAATAATGTATATTTTTGCATAAATTATGCAAATTAGCTCATCAAATACACCCTCTAAATGCCCCTGTTGTAGGGTCAATAACATCAAATATTGTAATCGAACAGTGCCGCTTTAAGTGTAAACAAGTATAAAATTATGTTTACATTCTGCATAGATTATTGCTACACCATAAACATTGTGGAGCCCTTTCCCACACACAGGTGTTGAATCGGCTGATGTTTTATCATTCTGAATAAAAATCAGCACGTTCACATTCATACTAAAGGGGCATTTGATCATCCACAGCCTCATCCCCTGACTACTTCAGGAAAGTTGAGATTTTTATATCATCTGAACCATTAGAGTATGTGTGCCTAATCTAAAGTGCAAATTCAATCTACTCTGAAGGAAATTCATAATTGCACATTTTCTGTCCATAAACACAGTGGCCTACGGGGCACCATGATACAAACATTTGCTCATAAAATGCACCACCAGATTTAAAGGTGCATGTTCCGATCGTCTTTGGGACCCCCCTGATTTACCCGGAAGTAGTATCGATTTTGACATCAGATGCAAGGCCGTATTTTTCTCATTGTCGTCCCGAAATTTGAGCCTCAAATCCATTTCATTCCCAAGATATACAAAAAAATCGCCGTTTTTAAGTGGTTAAAAACCATCAATCTTAAGCACCGTATTAATCTGGCTTCTGGCAACATGCATTATGCATCTATCATCAACCCGCCATGTTTGTTTCCCACGGTACTTGATGGGATGTGATGTTGCAGTGCCAGGCTCTCATATCAAGTAGAGAACACAATACACAAGTACCTTAATTAACAGATTTTTTTTAGAAATACCTTTTCTCAAGGATATCTATAGCTAGTGGAATCCATAAACAATTGAAGAGTTCTAAGATCGTGAAATGCACCGTTAAATCTCTTATTGGGCCTTGAACCGGCCTACTTGGGCTAAATCACGTCTACTTGTAAATATTGCCATTCCACAATATGATCATAAACATACTGGATCGTTTAGGTTCTCATGCATTCTGTATTTCTTCAAAAGTTTGGTGTTTGAATCTTCTTCATGCAAGTAAACCATCAACTGGAGGAGACCTGTGGGAGTTCATAAATTAACCCAGATATCTTCTGCACTAACCACAACATAACACATGCCGGGAGGCCAAAGGAGACGATTCTAAATTTTTGAGAAAATCACTACTATTGCAAACCAGTTAAAATCATATTTACAAATCATATATAGACCCGTTCTTAAATCTGGACCCTTATCCAGAGTGTACGCTTTTATCATCTATTTCAAGAAAACAAGCAAATCGTAAATTTGCAATGTGAAATTATGTTTCCTCCACCTTTTTCCGAGAAGATATTTTTTGCAGAATGACCTCAAATGCCCCTAGATGACCTCTACTAGCATGTGTTAACATCACACACATGTCACTTAGTTACCCAAGGGTTAGTGTGGTGTACCTTAACATTTAAATTTCCGTATCAATTTTAACATTTATATCCCGCACACACACCCGTTGACTCATCTCATTGAAAGGGGCCAAACTCCATACTGTTTACAAACTCAGTGACAAGGGCCGTAACGCAGATTTTATTTTTTTTGGGGGGTGCGGAACTTTGAAAAAGTGGACCTTTTTTGGGGTAAAAGTGGACCTACCCCCAAAATGTCTCTTTTTTTATTTATACTTTTTTGACATTTATCACCAAAAAGTGGACTTTTGTGTCAAAATTTCGCTAAATTTTTGGACCTTTTTATAAACAAAATTCAACAAAAGTGGACCTTTTGTCCCTTTTGTGGGATTTGGTGGTGCGAACCGCACACCCCCTGCGTAGGGGCCTGAATCAAGTGAATAAGACGTACAGATTATGATAATGACTATACTTCTTTCTAAATCACTGTCAAGCGAGGTGGGTTAGCTCCAGGGTGAGGCTCTTCTTTCAATCAGTGTTCAACTGTTTTTTTTAACTTTGGCATTTTTGTGTCCCTTTATGTGGCTCTCATGGAGATATATGTGGGTTTTTTTTTCACTTGAGTGGCTTTCAGTGTCTTTTCCCCTCCTAAAAAGATGCACATGTTTGAGTGTGACTGAGCTTTCTTTCCCTGTTTGCCTTAATATTTACTATCTTTCAAAAGAGGGGGTACATCATTCTATGCTGAAATAAATGCCACTTCTTATGTGGCTAGACACACGGAGGAAGGCGACATTGGAGAGA
>JAMKCH010028469.1:0-39599 GCA_023653785.1 Ophioderma brevispina | reverse complement strand
GGGAAGCCGAAACGAGTTGTATTTCGGGGTATGCGCAAAAAGTGGCGGATCGGGGGCGTTTCGAAAACGAAAAAAAAGAAGAAAAGGATGATCGGAAAGAATTCAAAATGGCCCTCACAAAACACGTTCATACATTGATGGATTACTTAAGTTTATTCTTAAGTATACGATCGTATTATAACTGAGCATTGTTAACAATATTGTTAAGCCTACTTCAGAAAACCTACAGGGCTATAAATGTTTCTCAAAATGCGGCCAAAAAAGAATTCAAAATGGCTGACATTTACGTTAATTATATTTATAATATCACATTTTAAACTCTATTGGGAGGAGGGGCTTATGTTGTGCTCCAAATGGTTGTTGTAGAGTAACAATTATTATTAAAACCAATTATTAAATAACTATAGCTACCCGATTCTCTTAAAAAACAGCTGAAAAATTAAAAACGGCTAGCACTTGAATGAATATTCACATTTTGATCGCAATATATATTTCAACGAGGCCATTTTAGGCAAAATGAGAGCCTATAGGTTTTTGGCTATAGTCGATTTAAAATCCCACCCATTTAGTGAGGACTTCAGCATATTCCCAAAGGGGGTGGGACATTGAAATGGGTTCAGGTCAATCCCCGAGTCATATGGAGACAGGCCTTTGATACCAGTGCAAAACATATGTGTCCAACTGTTCATGGTACAAAAGTTATTTAAGATCGGCTCTTACTGGAAACTGATGCTTCATTTCTACAATGGTCTGTAACGGATGATGTCATGGTGAGCTGGATGCCAAAATCCGCCTTGTGCATATATCTCTTAATATAAGTTTGGCCAATTTTTGATTTGACAAAAAAACTAGTGGTGGATGGATGCATTGGTATAAGAATGTATTATTTCTGCGTGAGAAGGATGGTATTTTGCAGTTTCAAAGGTAATGATATGTTCAAATAACAACGTTAATGAAATATAAGCTGGTGTTTTCATCCTGATGCTGCAGTTGAATTGAAAATACAAGGTTTTTAGATGTCTAACAATATATTTTAAAACAAAGATTTTATTTACTATAGCTACATTAATATACTGTTGAGTCCCGTAACCTTTTTTACCTGTGGCCGTTAAAAATTCCGTCTTACCTCTCACGGTGAATGGCAGATCAAAACTTTTAATGAGGCTCACGTATTTGAAATTATTATAGTAGGTTAACAATAAACTCATCATACCTCATAAGCTCATATCCTAAAGAATAATGTTATCGTTATGGTACGTGATAGCAATTGTGGTAGCCATGTTGGTTTACGAGTCAATAAAATTTATTTTGTAGATGCAAAGGCCTTTGTACGATAAAGGTGTAAATTTCTAAGTTTTGTGTACGTTTCATGATTGGGCTAAAACTTTTAGTCCATCTAATGGTAAAAAATAGTGTTTGCTCACCATTTTGTTATTAAGTAAAACAAAATTAATATATTTTAGTGAATAATAAACATGATAAACGTAAAAGACTTAACAAAGAAGAAATTTAACTGCAACGAAGTGAAGTTCACGGTTGTTGTAGAATGATTCACCCTTTATTTATAGACATGTAGTTGAAATTCACTTTGGAAGAGTGACAATTCACTCAATTTTATTGGAATGATCACATTAGATAATCCATGAAGAGGTATTTCCATTTTTTTTCAGGTGCCTTATCGACCCCCGACTATTAGAAATCACTGCCCCAAAATGGCGAAGGAGTTATTTCTATCTGAAGGTCAGTTCATAAATGTTTTTCTTTTATGAAAATGAGGTACGTACTACTATTAATTTTGGAGAGTTTTAGGGTTGGGTGTGTTAAATGCGATGCAATTTCAGACAAAAATAAAATAATGAGGTTTAAAAGTCTTTTGAAAAGCATTCTTTGATTAGTCTTGCCAAGACTGGCTGGGGTAAAGGGAGTTTGGTTAAATCGTTGCATGGATAGATAAAGGGGAGTAACGAATAGGGGAGTTATAAGTAAAGGCATCGTCAGGACACCTAGAGTACAATACGATGAGCAAGAGGTATATGAAAAAGCTTGAAACGGCAACATCATGGAAGGGATTGCCTTTTCTACCGAATCATTTTCTGTGAAAGGGGTCAGTTCAGGGTTTTGTAATTTTTTTTAAATTATGTTGCTTTAAAAATCCATATTTAACACATCTGTGGTAATGCTTGAAGCATAAGTCTGCAAGTTTTATCCTACATCGTGGATATTATTTAAGACGAAGTTTAGGTAACATGTAATTACAACTTGTAACCTGGGATCCAGTTTTCCATATATTGCGCCCAAATGGGCGCTTTTCTCTTTTTCTTTCTTTGACATGACAGGAAGGGGTAACCTGGATTCAGTTTAACACTTTTGCGCCACCCCCAAAAGTGAGGGCGTTTCTTTTCTATGTTCTTATTTGAAATGACAGGAGTTTTACGTATCAATTAAAGCTGTTAAAATTGGGGATGCAAGTTTTGACATATTTTGGTAATGTGCCCAATTGGGCGACTTTCTATTTTCTTTATTTGAAATGACAGGAAGGGGTAACCTACATTAAATAAAGCTTATAAATTGGGGCTCAGTTAATACATTTTGCGTCCAATTGGCGTTATTTGTTATTTCATTTTTTACAAATTTGAAATGACAGGAGAGTTTTACGTACATCAAATTAAAGCTTATAACGTAGGGATTCAGTTTTAAACATTTTGCGCCCAATGGGGGTTTTATTTTCTTTATTCGAAATGACAGTTTTACGTACATCAAATTAAATCTTGTAGTTGGGGAAGGGATTGCCTTTTCACTAAGGTAAAGTTTAGTGAAATGAGTCCGTTTAGGGTTTAATTTTTTAAAAATTATGTGGTAATAATTGAAGCATAAATCTAAAGTTTTAGCATACATGGTGGATATTATATAAGATGCAGTTTAGGTAACAGTAATAAACTAAGTAACCTAGTTTGTTCATATTTTAAGTTCCTGAAACTCGTTGGATCATTTGTTAATGTAGGGGGGGTACTTATTTAATACATACAAACAAACAATGTGTTTAGCAGGCGTGGTTGCGGTACGGGCGCCTCGTAATCTCTTAGTGAAAATCGGCAAGGCAATAAACGGATATTATGCTAACAAGGCGTTTGAAAGGTATGTTTTAGTATTTGCAAAAATCACCCCCTCATTGAAATTCTCCTATTTTCAGCAAAATTAGGGGACCGCCCCCTGATTATTAGTTTCTTTTTTGGATGAAAGTATGCCGCGCCGCCTCTGAACATCCGGCTTTTTTAAATTTTATTCACAGCCGCCATTACTGAGCGACTGATAGTACTTGTTTTACCTTTTGAAAATACAAAAAATTGCCCGTAAGCTATTATTATAACAGGAATTTCGCGGTTCTCGGCTTTCGCGATCGATATATTCAAAGAATATTAGCTGCGGGCCTCTCCATGACCTTTTGAATTGGCCCACATGACCTTTGACCTAATCAAACATATGAGGGATCCCATGGTGCAACCTATGACAGAGTTTGGTTCCAATTGAACTTAAAACTTTTCAATTGAGGTCAATTTTACATTTTTAGCCTATTTTTCTTCAACTTTACAGCAAATGACCTTTGACCCGGTCACATGACTTTGACCTCGTCAGCATATGAGGGATACCATGGTGCACCTATGACAGAGTTTGGTTCCAATAATATTGACTTCAACTTTTCAATTGAGGTCAAGTTTAAATTTTAACCTATTTTTCAAATTGAACCCCTCCATGACCTTTGACCTAGTTACATGACTTTGCACTCATCAACAATGAGGAACCAGGGTGCCCTATGACAGAAGTTTGGTTCCAATTGAACTTCCAACTTTTCAATTGAGGTCAATTAAAAAAAAACTTAACATTTTAGTGACACCACACACACACATCAACACACACATCACATCCACACATACACCACACATACACACGCCACAACGGATTTGCCTTATGTGGTCCTCCTAGCTAAAAAGCTGGCGGCCCACAAAAATCCTGAAACCAGAGCTCGGCCATTAATACTCACATATGACACATTTCACCTGAGTGGTAATTATCCAAATTGAGCAAACATGGGTTTCTGGTGTTCGTAGGATCACTAGTCAGAGTTACCACGACGCAACCCGGAGTGACACTGAGCGATAAGCCCACACCATACCCGGTAGCTCCAACATCCCCGGCAAGCAGAGGCACGCCTTAGTCGGGTTCGGGGTTATCGTTACACCATTGCGGCTCTAAACCGGTACAATTCCCTAACAAGGCTAGCCAATTTAACCACTGTAAATATCAGTATAACCCCGGGGCAGTCCAAAAGATCTCACATCCGAAAACAGTCATCAGGTTAATTAGGTTATATAAACCGTAGTAGTGAAAATATAACCAAATTAATATTGCACACGTAGCATGTTATTTTTTTTTATCTCTTTTCGACAAAAAATTCAACATATCTTGGGGCCCAAAACTCTAAACAGACGACGTTTGTCGGTTTTTTTTTATTCATCCTCGTTGCCCCATCTCTCACTGATTAACTAAACTTGACAACTTGATGTAGCATGTTAGTCTAAGTACTAGACTCATTAATTTTGACTTATTTTTGCACACTTTGCACACAAAAATCTAAGCAGACGATTATTTTATTGTTTAATGATTGCGGTTTATTCAACCCACATCACCGATTTAATACCGCGATAATACTCATAGCTGAATATCATCGTAGTAAAAAAAATTAGCCAACTTTGACTAAATTGTGTAGCATGTAGGTTATACTTTAGCTCATTTATTAAGCGGGTGGAGCCTAAATTTAGCACTATTTTGGCGCCTACAAATCTTAGCAAACGGCCATTTGGACCCATCTTACCAATTACTGCGATGCCACTCATAGCTTTTATAGCATTATATAGTGAAAAGTAGTCAAATTTGGACTGAATTGTGTTTACATGCGCCTTTTAGTTCATTTAGCATAATTCACATATGTTGGCGCCAACAAATCCAAGCAGACGACATTTTTGTTGTTAAATGATTTCGGGTGTTCGACCCATCCATCCGATACGCGATATCCTCCTAGCTTTATATAGGCATAGTTTCGTGAATATATAGTACAAATTTGACTACGAAAAATGTGTAGCAAGTTAGCAAATTTAGCTCAGTTATCCTAAATTCACATATTTAGTGCAAAAATCTAAGCAGACAACATTGTTGTATTAAATTGATTTCGGTGTTTCGACCATCTCACGCTTACTGCGATAACACAACATAGTTATATAAGGCATTATATAGTAAAAATATAGCGAAATTTGATAAATTGGTTACAATGTAGCCTATTTTGTCATTACCCTAAATCACATATTTTGGCGCCAAATTATTAACAGACATATTTTTTTGTCTTTGAATGATTTTGGTTTGATCGCCCATCTCACTGATTACTGCGATTCCACTCATAGCTTAATAGGCATATATTAGTGAAAACATAGCCAAATTTGACTAATTTTTTAATTTTTTATCGTTTTTATTTTTTTGTAATTGTGCTTTTTTCACACATTTTGGCGCCAAAAACTTAAGCAGACAACATTTTTGCGTTGAATATTTTTGTGTGTTCAACCAATCTCACAGATTACTGAAATACCACTCGTAGCTTATTATAGGCCTACAATTTAGTGAAACTATAGTCAATTTGGAATAAATTGTGTAGCATGTAGGAGATGTAGCAGATATTTTAGCTCATTTATCCTAAATTCACATATTTTGACCGCGGTCGGAAACAATGACTGTTCCTCTAACGTAGTCGTCAAGCATGAGTTTGTGAAGTTCATTTTGTTCAATGCCAGTATCCTGAGCAAGAAGTATGGGGTATGTCAGCCTTGGTCTTCCCTGTGCACGGGTTCCTTGGGTGGTCTTCCAGAACACAAGACGTGAGACTGGTTCGTCTAGCAGTTTAGCACATGAGCAGCAAAATTCTGCGCCGACCTCTAACGATTTCAGCCCCCCGAGAGTTTGGGTAAATACATATTAGTTGGTTTATATTTGGAGCAATTCCGTGAACCGTGGAGAGCAGAGCCATCGTGTCTCAGGGAATTTGTCTCTGAAGGGTTAAGGAAGAAAGTTAGCAGGGGTGCACCTCACGAAATGGTGTGGGCGGAATCCAGGAGGGGGAAATTCATAATACATTGTGATACATCATAATGACATATGCTTTCAATATGAATAGCAATTTTTTGTGGTATCAAAATCCCAATATGACACATATTAGTCTAGCTAATGTTTATGGAATTGTTTCTTATACTAGAAACAATGTTTACTACATCAAATTATGTTTGGTGGTGTTATACTATACATATTCAATTACTACCTCAAAGCAAATAAAAAAATCTGATTTCATTTACACTTGGAACTAAGCATTTGATTTGAGTTACTGAGCGTTTAAATATTTGTTGCATGATTTGAGAACAAAAATCCCGAATTCTGAGTCTGCCTCAGACTAAAATTAGTGTTAAGTGTTTACCTAGGTTGTAATTAATTAAGACTAATTAGGGTAAATTTATTCTCCTGGTTGAGATGAATTAGTCTAACGTTTATGATTTAGTCTAAATGTTTAACCGTTATATATTTATACAATGGGGTTATGGACATTCTGTTCCTATTTAAAGCCACAATCCGTGATTATTTTCCAATATTAAAAGACCTATTGGTCTCTAAATGATCGTGGTAGGTCATATCAAACTTTTTATTACGTTCTGGTGAAAAACACAGTGAGCATTTTAAGGTGGTGCTTGAAAATCATTACAGACTGTATTGTTGGATGGTGAAAGTCGGATCCCGATTTATTGGTAAACAATGCAGAAAAATTATGATTTCTTGACAGATAGGCGTGTTAAGCTTAGCACTTTGCAGGGTTTTCACTGAACCCATTTCCAATTCAACAGTGACAAAAAAATGGACTTTGATAAAAAAAAATAGGGGCGCGATTTTGTTTACATTTTGAAAAAAATCGCTTATAGTGCTTTGAGTCCGAGATGCAATCAATAGCAATCATTTCATTAATGATCTTGAATCAGGCATTTACCTTTATTCAGGTCAATACCACAACCGCCACATAATTATATTGTACCCTTCGCAACTGCTTTTGTATCGTTGATATTAACAGAATGAGAAGCATCATAATATATAGCGCGCCTGCAGAGGGGTGTGTTGTATGTTGCTATTATTCAATTTAATAGTACGTCAATTTATCCTACTCAACATTTACAATATTGATAACAATATGTTTACAAATTCTCAGTCGTCAAATGATATTTTCCTCAAATAATAGTAGTGAAATTGGTCAAAATTAAAATGAACCATATGTACATATTGAACGATTGCTAATTTATATTTGGTGGAGGTAATTTAGCCTGTTCACACATTTTGGCGCCCCGGGCCAAAAAAAACTCTAAGCAGACACCATTTTGTCGTTGAATTGATTTTGGTTGTTTAACCAATCTCACAGATACTGTTTTTTTACAATAAAACTCGAGCTTATTAAGGCATACATTGCAAAATATAGTCAAATTGACTAAAATTGTTGTAGCATGTAGGAGATGTAGCATATTATTTAGCTCAGTTATCCATTAAATTCACCTATTTTACCGGGGTGGTCGGAAACAATGATGAATTTCTTCTAAAGTTGTCGGTCAAGCAGAGTTTGTGAAGTGCATTTTGTTCAATGGCAGCATCTGAGAAGAAAGTAGGGGTATGTCAAGCCTTGGTCTTCCCTGTGATGTGACCCACCAAATGCACCATTTTTCACCCCCTAAAATAATAGAGTGGGACTGTGGTGACAACACAATCTACCAAATGAACCATATGCTACTATGAAAGATTGTTATAATTTTTAATTTGGTGGATGGGCGGGTGCCCGGCACTCACATGAGTTTTGATTATAGTGTTATAGGTGCTAATTGTTTTTATGTTTAATTGTAACCCAAGTGTCGATAGACATAATTTCAACCGAGCAGATAATTTGAATCAACATGCAACTATACCAGTAGTGATAACTATACTGTAGATGATTCTTTCAGAAAGCAGAGGAGATGTAAGGCCAAAAGTAACAAACAGCAGTGATGCTAGTATTGATTTCCAAAATATGATATGTTATTTAATCCATTCAGATACCAACATAACAATACCGAGCAAAACGATAACGAATTATCCATCATGTGTCTACCTTACACCAAGACAACTGAAAGCTGGTAATATTCTTTCAAATGAGAACATCTTACTTATTAAATGTCCTCCAACCGATATAGAAGTTTAAGCCAAAACTTGACAAAGCTTAAGGAATGTAAAGGAAATTGACCATGACTTCTCTGTTATGGTAGTATTAAACCCATGTAGCTAACAACCATGACCAAAACCGCACAAAGTGAAATATACTGGATTGAAGTTGTATACTAAGACAGAGTAAACGCGAAAAAGGCGAGCTGAATGTTTATATCCAAACGCGCAAATACAAGATTAGGGATGATTAACCAACTGCCAGGATATTATAAATCCTGTTTTTTGAATTTGCTCAAAACCACCATAAAAATGTAAATCGTTGAGTAATTTACAGAGCACACATACATCGGAGATCACTTCATGGTGATTTTCGCCAATATTAGAAAAGATTGACAAGGAAAATAAAGTGATTTAAATTCCTTCTCAGGAAAATAAATGTGAGTGATAAATATCTGGGAGATTTTAAATTGATCTAAGTTAAAGAGGAAGGAGAACTCAGGAAAGGAATCCACAGACCCACACATGATTACTTAATCGTATTTTTAATCTTCTTCTTGTACCGACTATTTTTTACTAAACCAACAAGAATTACTGAACATAGTGTGCAACAACCACTCTGCCATCAAGGATAATATTTTAACTAACAACATGATGATATTCTTCGAACTATATGGTAACCGATATTTGCGACCATTTTATAACGACCTTTGACTACAAATACCTGAATGTACCAAAGGAAAAAGATTACTGCTAATGAATACTTTAAAAGGAATTATAGTGGATAGATATGTTAAAACCTGAAGAAAAAATATCAAAGTCAAGTGAAAGTGAAAATAGTGAATGGAGTCAATGCGAAGGATGTGACTATAATACAATTGATTTCTCAACATTACATGGACTTGATTACTGAATGCTACCCATGTTAAAATCTAAAAACGAAAGAAGGATCCAATATCTCCTTGGATCACAACCGGTTTGTCAAAAGTATCAATAAGAAGATATAAACTGTATAAAGCCTATAAATGCCATCCAAGTGAAGAGAACTTGAACGTGTACAAAGTATTACAGAAAAACAAATAGCACAGTATATTCAGTAAAGCAAAACGCGGATACTAATAAATCCAAATTTCGCATGCTAAAAATATTATGGAAGCAAATGAAGGAAAACTATAAATAAGCATATCGGTTCGCATTCTAAAAAGAAAGCAACATACCACAATTTTTAAATGTTTCCGGGGAAATGTGTGAACCAATCCACAAACTATATGCGATGATTTTTTAACTCTTTTTTCGTGAATATTGGTCCTAAACTAGATGAGAAAATTAATAGGGGAGGACAAGAAAATCACGCATATTAATTTAACCCACTTCAACCATAATATGTACATGTTACCTATAGATGAAAGTTTGAAATATAAAAATATACGGGAAGTTCGATAAAACAAAAGTCCAGGGTAGTATGATTGAGATTCAGTAATTTCCTTGTTCAAAAAAATTGCCAATGAAGTAAGTACCCCCCATGGTCCATGATTTTCAATCTATCTCTAACAAACAGGTCTTTACCAAATGAACTAAAAATAGCCAAATTGTACCTATTTACAAAAAGGTGAAGTAGATGGATATTCAAATTACCGACCTATTTCGATATTACCATGTTTCTCAAAGATTCTGGACCCTCCAAAATTGTCTCATAGAGTTTATCATTTATTGACAAACATAGTATTTTAAACAATAAGCCATTTGGGTGTAGGTGTAGGTTCTCACTTTCAACCACAGTGGCTATTCGTGAAAGCTCGATAAAAAATTTACATGCTATTGAAATAACGAAACGACTATGGGATATTCCGCGATTATCTAAAGCCTTGATACTATTAACCATGACATTTTATTGACATAAAATTAGGACATTTATGGCTTTTAGAAGGTATCGTATACAATGGTTTTCGTAACTATCTTGGTGAAACCGAACACCCCCACAATATCGTTATCTTATACACGCGCAGCCTACAAATCAGCCGACAGTCATACTATTAACATTGTGTGTTCAAGAGGGTCAATCCTTGGTCCTTTGTTTTATCCTATATCTTAACGATATTATCTATTAAAGCGTCTTCAATCTTAAATTTAGTCTTGTTTGCTGATGACACGACCATATTGTATTCCGACAAAAATCTTGCTGATTACAATACAAACTAATTTAACACAGAAATCAGAAAGTGTCAAAACACTGGTTAAAGCTAACCAAACTATCAGTAAACGTGAGCAAAAAAAAACTAAATTGATTTGGGGACCACCATTACACGTTTTAAATTTCCCAATTCTATCGAAGTAACATTAGATGGAAAAGTGCTAACCAGCGGTTAACAAGACGAAATTTCTTGGTGTATTTATGATGACAATTTATTGGAAATCCACATATTGAAGCTGTATCAAATACAAAATCTAGAAATGTTGGTTGTCCTGAACAATCTTAAACACTTGTTCACAAATGTATTCTAGTACCATATGATGTTCAATAGTATTACCTATATCATATGGCATTCTTGCATGGGGTTAGGACACATAAAAATATATGTAGATAGAATTCATTAAACTTCAAAAGAGAGCATGATCAGTTTTGGGAGAATTTTCTTCCAAATACCATTATAGATCACCCTCCAACCATTTTTCAAAAGATTTAAGATCCTTTAAGTTCTATTGAAAGTATTACCTTGAAATAGGGTTTTTATGTACAAACATTTTACAGACCAGATGGAAGATATCTTCAACCATATTTTACAAAAACGATTTAGTATACATTCTTATTCTACCAGAAACAATAATTCGTATCAATTGCAAAAAAACAAAATTACGTTCGCTTTCAAAAGGTGCGTGCCCGTGAGGTCTATGGGCCGGATAGGAATAATTTACCTACTGTATTCAAAATAACCGTGTTGGTGGTTGTTTTGTTAAGGACATTTAAACTAACCTAAGAAAAGATATGATGTCACTCTATGTATAATTGCTTTACTAGTTCTTCACAGTTGATCTTCAGATTAGTTATCTGCTCAATTCTACTTTATTATTGACCATTGTACAAATGTCAAATCTAACTTCAGTACATTTGTTATGTTGTAGTAATTTTGTGTTTATTATTGTTTGGGGACGATTACATCGGGCCTTTGGCATTTCTGTCGTTCCCCCATGTCACCAATTCATATGTAACTGTGTCTTATCTTTATTTACCTATGTATTGCTGTTGCGCTGGCATGGAAATAAAGTTGGATGAGTTGAATAATACAGGGGTAAAAATGAAAATGCTTGGATTGCTGTTGTAAAAAAGGTAACCCAAGGTGTTCCGTTTGTTCCAAAATGGGATAAAAAAAGTATGAGTTTCTAGTTTGTAACACTTAAAACGTATGGTACATAAGGAGATTAAAATGTCAAATGTCATCACCAAGGTAATCGTAATAATGCTCCGATTTTTTTTAAAATGGCTCAAATTGTTCATCTTTCCTCAAAGACCTGCAACAATAATATTTGCAATGTCGAACATATTGTAATATCGGAGGATCAATTAGAGGTCAAATGGCATTCATGGACGGTTATCATTATCTAGATCACAAATACAAATAGAGTGCCACTGACTTGTGTGCAATCCTGTGGAAAGGTTAACAATTGAGACAATTTTACTATTATTGTCTTTATACCTACGTAAACCATACGTTTATGTAGTACAAACTGTAACATTTTTAATCCTTGTAACAAGACGAACACTTTGGTTACATTTTACAGCAATCCAAGCCTTTTCATTTGACCCCTGTATGTGAATTTTTCCCCTCATGGATTCCGCCCACAGCTTTCAAGAGGGGCACCCGCTAATATATTCATTAACCTTCATAAAGGACAAATCCACTGAGAAAATGATGCTCTGCTCTCAACGGTCACGGAATTGCCTCCAAATGACCCAACTATAATATACATCCCTGGTAGGAGGGTCTCTATCCAGTTGAGGTTTTGTACCATAATTAAAAGTCTGGTAATCATCCATCTAGCCTGGGCTCAAGGTGTTCTGTGAGTGTCCATCTTTCTGCACCATACAGCTGAATACTTTCAACAGCTGCACGAAAAGAACTAATCTTTTGGAATGTTGGTAAGTTGGACTTTCCAGAGAGACGCCATCTGTTACAGGCTTTCCATGCGAGGGCTCTTTGCCGACCATGAACATCCTTTTCTGACTCATCTAACCCAAGAACCAAGGTATGGAAGTCCGGGACCTGGTTTAGTTGGCTCCCTTCTATTGTGGACAGAGTGCCATCGGACCTCTGCTGTTATATTGACATGAATTAGCTTTTAGAAGCATTCATCATAAGCGTAACTGTTGCAGCAGCATTCTCAACTCTGGCCAGTAATTCTTGAGCTTGTTGTGTAGTGTGTCAGCTAAGCAAGGGGGCATGTCGTCTGTAAAATCTAGGTCAGTTAGTAATGACCTATGCAGGGTATGGCCTTCGACCTTCGACTCTTAGTGTTGCTGTTGAAACTTACAGATTCCAAACATCAGAATGTTTTACATCAAAGACAGCAGCTTTCCCCATTGACATTGTTGTAGACAGCCTAAAGCTCTTCAATTGTGAAAACTCCAGTTTCAATTGGCAGGATGTTTTCATTGATTGGTTTGATTTACTCATCTGGGTTGCTAGTAAATGTGTGATCCTAGGAGTGTGGAAAAGTCGTCCTCCATCCTTACAGCGCTTGATGGGGTGTTAACTTAGGCGGGCCTCTGATTGGAGGTGTTCTTCAAGTTATATCATTCATCACTGCCAGCCAGACACACTCTGCATGCTTGGGAAGATGATCTGATGGTTGCTTATTTATTCCTGAAGTTATTCGCCTTCAACAATACTGTAGGCTTTGTCCAGGGTTGTGCCTTGCTTGCTCAAACAGCTCTTTGTATGGTAACTGCTTGATTTCTGTGTGAACTGTTTGTGAGAATCTGCAGGCTCTTCCTGGCTATGCTTACACGTGCATCTTCCCACGATACCTGCTTACGGGCTTCTTTTCCTTTTTGGTAGAAAATTGGCAGCAGCAGTTGTGTGCTTCGATATAAAAGAGGGGTACTTCTTATCAGATGTAAGCCCCCCACCTAACTCCTGAAGAGAGCAAAAGAACCTGAACTGGTGTGCACCTCACAGGCTATTAGTGTGAGATATTGTACTGCACTGACATTCTTGCAGTCATATTTTGGGTCCTCTGGTTTTGGTTTAGTGGCTCTCAGATTAGTCTAAGCTTTGCGGTAACAATCCTGTGGTCAGATCTGACACTGACGAAAGAACTGTAAGCATTAAGCACATGCAGTTTCTTCCATTTCTTGTTTATGGCAATAAGTCTATTGTTATCTTGCTCCACCCATTGATCTTGTACATTATTATAGTTAATTCTGCAAAGGGGCGAGGTAAAGATTACATGTAATAAAAATGGCTTTTCCAAAGTAGAAGATAGAAACACGAAATATTTCAGTATTCACGACGTTTATTCGAAATATCGCTAAAGGCGTTCACTAGAAACTTCGGCGCACATCCCTATAATGAATAATTGCTTAAGCATTCGGCGTTCCTCCAATCGATCGATATTTTTTTTCAGTTAGTGTATGACGCCAGTTTTATATCCATATATGGGCTCATCATTTTGAATATGCCTTCAGTTTTGAATGGGGAAGAAAAAATGATGTAACTCAATAGGATAAACAGCGGTGCTAAATCAGCCCCTTTTCGCACTTTGGCCCCTGCGAGTGAGTCGTTTTTGCCGAACCGAACAGGAATTGTTAAATCGGGAAACTGCTATTGCCCTCTCGGGACGACCCTACAATCCGGGGAAAAAAAAATGGTTAGAACATAAAGCCACGTTCTTTGAAAAATGTTCCCCCTCTCTCCCCTTATCCATGTTGGCCCCTCATGATACTCAACCTCCTTTGCATTCTACCAACATTGATTGATAGGGGGTGGGGAAGGGTAGGTTTGAGGACAGTTATCGACTTCATTTACAAACATGGTCATCAGTCAAAAACAACTCCATTGTAAAATAGACGCATATGTAAAACTGCGTGATTAGTGTTCTAACAACTTTTTGCCCGGATTGTAGCTGGAGGCTACAAATGCCTGGCGTTTTGTGACACTAAGCTAAAGTTTCTAACATGTAATTGAAGTTCATTCAATGCACAATAAACACAGTTTAACAGTGTTTCAAAAAAGAACGACAAGTGGGTAGGTAAACAGAGAGAACAAACTTTGGGGTTTAAAATTCGGGGAGCAATACAAGTATGGAATGTTTACCTTTTCTAGTTCCTATATAACTTGCCACACACCTTTTAATTAACTCACCATTTGCCTGGTCTTTGAACTAGAACTCACCGTCAATCGTCAAAATACTCTCTCCAGGGTCAAAATGCTCCATGGACACTGGACTAAACTAAGACTCCAGTTTCAATGGCAGGATGTTGTCATGATGGTTTCTGATCTCCTCATCTGGGTTGCTAGCTAAATGTGGTGATCCTAGGATTGTGGAAAAGTAGTCTCTCCATTCCTTACAGCGCTCTGATGGGTGTTACCTTTAGGCGGCCTGATCTTGGAGGTTGTTCTTCCAGTGATACATCATCAAGCCCATGCCATACCATCTGCATTGTTTGGGAAGCTGAATCTGATGGTGCTTATTTATCTGAAGGTATTCGCCTTCAAAACTACTGTAGGCTTTGTCCAGGGTGTGCTTTTGCTTGCGCCAACCAGCTCTTTGTTATGTTAACTGCTTGATCTGTGAACTGTTTGTGAGCATTGATAGCTCTTCCTGGCTCTGCTTACACATGCATCTTCCAACGATACTTTCTTACGTGGCTTCTTTCTCCTTTTTGGTAGAACAATGGAAGCAGCAGTTTTTGTGTGCTTCGATAAAGAGTGGGTACTTCTTATCAGCTGTAAGCCCCACATCATCCTGAAGAGAGCAAAGGAACCCTGAATGGTTGTGCACCTAAAAGGCATATAGTGCGTGAAGATCTTTGTCTGGCCACTGACTTTCTTGCAGTCTATTTGAGTGTCCTCTTGGTTTTGGTCTTAATGGCTCTCAACCTTAGTCTAAGCTTTGCGGTAACAATCCTGTGGTCAGATCAACTCTGATGACAGCACTGTACGCCATTACAGTAACATGCATGTTCTTCCATTTTGTTATGGCAATCTCGTCTAGTTGTATCTTGCTCCACATTGATCTTGTACATTATTATAGTTAATTATGCAAAGGAGGCACGAGGGGTAAGGGTAAGATTACATGTAATAAAAAATGCTTTTCCAAAGTAGAAACCGAAAATATTTCATTATTCACGACGATTTATCGAAATCTCGCTAAAGGATTCACTCGACCTATCGGCGCATCCCTATATGAATAAGGCTTACGCATTCGGGCGGTTCCTCCAATCGATCGATATTTTTTTTAGTTAGTGTATGACGCCGTTTTATATCCCAGATATTCATTTTGAATACTGCCCTCAGTTGTGAAATGGGTAATAAAAAATTATGTAACTCAATAGGCTCAAACAGCCATGCTAAATCAGCCCCCTCTCGCACTGTTGCCCCTGCGAGGTGAGTCGTTTTGCCACCACGAACAGGAACTGTAAATCTGGGAAAACTGCATGCCCTCTCGGGACGCCCTACAATCCGGGAAAAAATGGTTAGAACATAATGCACGTTTCTTTGAAAAATGTTCCCCCACTCTACCCTATTCAATGTTGAGCCACCTCATGTACCTGCAACATCCTTTTCAATTCTCCCAACATGATGATGGGCGGTGGAAGGGTTAGTAGGGTTTGAGAGCCAGTTCTCGACTCATTTTTAAAAAAATGGCATCATGTCAAAACAACTACATTGTGTAAAATAGGACGCATATTTACACTGAGTGATAGTGTTCTAACAACTTTTTTTCCCGGATGGTAGTGGCTACATGGCCTGGCGTTTTGTGACACTAAGCTAAAGTTTTCTAACATGTTAATTGAAGTTCATAAGCAATTAAACAGACAAGTTAACAAGTGGTTTTCAACGACCAGACAAGTGGGTATTACAGAGAGAACA
Source organism: Ophioderma brevispina (assembly GCA_023653785.1). Taxonomy (NCBI): domain Eukaryota; kingdom Metazoa; phylum Echinodermata; class Ophiuroidea; order Amphilepidida; family Ophiodermatidae; genus Ophioderma; species Ophioderma brevispina. The sequence continues at coordinate 23,247 of JAMKCH010028469.1, read as the reverse complement.
AACTTGGGGTAAAATTCCTGGGGAGCAATACAAGTAGGGGGGGGAATGGTTTACCTTTTCTAGTTCCTATATAACTTGCCACACACCCTTTCATTAACTCATCTTTGCCTGGCTTTAAATATTACTCACCGTCAATCGTCAAATATCATCCAGGGTCAAATGCTCCATGGACACTGGACTACACCTAAGACTCAAATCTTTGGCATTGTGATTGTTTACATTTTCGCTCTTGCACAGGGTCGAGGTCGTCTTATTGAGCTGTAGCCAAGACTTCTGGCCAGGACTGAGGATAGGGAATATGGCAGGCAATGCTTTGTTTGGAAATTATATCAAGGGTATAATAGTCGTCATCTTAAAAGATGATGACAATGATATAACACTAAGATGGGACTGAGGAACGTTGGCAAACCACTCAAAAAGACAATTTTGCACGGAAAAACATACATTCGTCAGCGTGTTGCTGGTAAAGCAGTGGACAAATCTCATTTAAAATATCTATTCCTATACATTGGACCACAGAACCGGGCAAAGAATTAACTTAGCGAAATTCTTTCATGGTATAAAAATCAAAAATAAATATTCCCATTATGATGTATAGGAAAATATGAAAGTACTGGATATGCCTTATGGGGTGACAAATGTGTATTTGCAATTTTACTGAAAAAAGCAACCCAAATTATAGCACTGAAACGTTCTCTGTACACCCAAACTAGTCATCTTTTCTTCATGTAGAGCCAAAAAACTACATGAAAAAAATCCGATGTGAGTTGAATATTGAATTTTCCCCTATTTGCACTTGTGTTTTAACTGTGTGTATATGGAAATGACCAGTTTTGCTAACGTGCAAACTTTATGAATTTTCTGGCATAATATTGGTAGCTTATTGGTATCAATGAGAAGAGGAGGGTCCTTTAGCTAACCATTGGTTACCAAAATTAAGTTGTCTATGATATTCCGGCATCATAATAGGCGTGTTGTGTTTCTCTCCCAAAAGAGGTGGTTGCCACAATCCATCACTTTGGAAACACCCTGTACTTATCCTATACCCCGTTTGCTTTTGCATGAACAGAAGTGCAAAATGTCGATAATTTACATTGGCATCAGGAAATCAGGATTGTAGAGGTCCTGAAGAGAAAAGCCTGAACGGCCTGAAAAACGGTGCGATGAATTTAGGCAAACGCCTCCAAAACGGGCCTGAAAATAAGATTGAGAAAATTTGTGAGTAACTGAAGGCCTGAATTCAGGCTATAGACTGAAACTTACCTCCTGAGAAATGAGAATTTAGGAGGTGAAATAATAGAGTGGTAACCAATTCCTCCAATAGACGAGGTTTAAGAGGGTCAAATACACATTCCAAGGTCAAAAGGTCAACGGAGATCAAGTTGTAAACAAGGTGATTGGTTCTTAATGCAATCGGAGTGGTAATCACTTCGCTTTGATGATGGAGAGTTAATGAAGCAAAGGTCAACGGAATATCAAGTTGTAAACAGGTGATGGTTGTAATGCAATTTATACTCATGTACAAAAACATCTATTTAAATTAGTTGATTATTTCTGTTTATATTTATACATGTTTCTGTAATTAAAGGCAACTTCAAACTAAAAATCATGTACTCCTTTTAAATTTTTGGATTAATGTGTTCTTATTTCTTTAAAATTATGCCTGGCGACCCGACACATTTTTTTAAATACTGTTCATTCAGTGAGTGGACTTGATATGCTTCATTATATGTTAGACTGCCTTTATTTCAACAGTTATAAGGCAATGTAGCTTCCAGCGTACCTTATTCTTTTTATTTTTATTTATTTTAAAGCTTTTCAAAAATGTAAGTTGGGGATTGTAAAACGCTTTTTTATTTTGTGGTTGGTGGCTCTCAAATTATATTTGTATAATTCTAATCTTGGTAACAAAAATAGGAGTAAAAAGCCCCTTTTTTTTCTTTTTGTTATCTATATTATCAAATTGTCCATACCTCACAATTTCAATTACATGCCAGATAGGTTCTTCCCAAAAGCCATGTGATCGTTTAGGCCGAGGGGTCCTATATTGGTATGATTTAAGCACGTTACTGGGTTCGAATTCCCATCATAGCGCTACTTTCACTTCAATGTGCGTTGACAAATTTAGTGTAACAATTTTATTTTTTCGCCTGTGTATGTTATATATGATTCTTATTCTTATGATATTTATGATAATTAGTACTTTTATCATTATGCATTATGAAATACATTGCATTTTAGCTATCTAAATAAGTTTCTTGTACAATCCTACAAAATAGGATGATAATTGGAAAATGGATTCAAAAACATTGTTTCGGAGCTCATTTGAAGTTTCTAAATTCGAAATTAAAATGGCCATCAGAATACTGAAAAACGATCTGGATGACATATGTTCTCATGCAAATATTCCATTCTTGGTTTATGGTTACCATTTTTACCCCACTGGCCTGACCCTTGAAAAGCAGATGAGGGCAATCTGACCTTTCTTTGCCAGAGTTCGGAGTGACCCCAAAGTCAAAAGGTCAATTAGAGGTCAATTTACGTAGAAATGCACTATGATCAACACATTTGGTCAAAAGGACAGTGACATGAGACAGACCAAATTTTGAGGTCAAAAGGTCATATAAGGTCAAAGGTCACACACGGGGAAAATGCACTAGTGTTATATGATATATGAACAAAGTAGACAATTATTCGTTATAGACAATCAGACTATCATGTCAAACCAAGTTCACAAAGTAGCCCACGGAAGTTTCTCACATATACAATTTTGCACAATGATAATGCGGGTTTGTTAAAATCATATAAGCAAGCAATTTCTTGTGCGATAAGTTGTGTTTGTCCGGTGGACACTAGGTTTGAGTTGAGAGACAACTACTCTTAAATGCAAAAGAGGAATTTCACTCTTTTGGAGGGACCACAGCGCCATTCTAAAAAGAGTGAATTCATAGCTTGCCAAAGAATACTTTTTAGGTCAAATTTAACAAAATGATATCATTTTATCTTATTAAATTATCAAGGAGTAAATTGACCCAAAAAGATTCTTTGAAAGATGTGAAATTTCACTCTTTTTAGACGGGGCCCGTAGTCACTCAAAAGGTTTCATTGTCCTAGGACTCCTTGTTTTAAATAATCGCAGCGTCCATAGGACGTTGTGGATATCGTTGTTTTTGTCCATCGGACACTAAGGTTTAAGTCTGAGAGTCCGATGGGACAATAAGGTTTAAGTCTGAGGGTCAGACGACACTAAGGTAAAGTCTGAGAGGCCGACGGACACTAAGTTCAACGTTTCATTGTCCTAGGACTCCTGGTTTTAAAATGGAGCGTCCCATATTCTAGTTAGGTGAGTGCCAGATAGACCCCAAAAATCACGGGTTACAGTACCGGATTATTAGAAAGGGTTATGTGGACTACGTTCATTTAAAAAAAAAGATATGAATGTTCAAAAAGCCTGATTCCAATCAAGTTAAAAGTGGGGCCCGATATACACCCTGGAGGTTATACACACTAACCTTGACCTGCCGTAAGGATCAAAACATCTTGGGTGGATTGCATGGCATCTGGAAAAGGTGCTTTTTAAAATGTCTGTTGAAAAATGCACTAGTATATAAAGAAAGTGATGAAATTCATGCTTGACAGGTTATAGAATGTATGTTTGCTAAAACTAAGGGGCAATTTGGATAGTGAAATGGGCAATGGGTAATTTACTCCGCGCTTATCAATTCACATCGATTTGCAAATACTAGCTTGGCGACTATAGAGAATATGTTGTTGCCAGTCTAATGTCGGGCCGAGTTTGGTGATGATCGAACTAAAAAATTTCTGGTTCATATGTTCAAAATTTGTTATTGGTGATTTTAGCTTGTACTTTGGGTTGTATTGTTGTATTCGCTTGTGAGAGTTTTAAATGTGAAAGAAGAAAACAGCTAAATTTGCATTTTCCTAGACTACTGTTGTATAAGGAGTTAGTGGTGTGTAACCTGGAGTCAAATAATCACACTGTAAAATTCGTTCCATAAAAAGTGGTCAAAATTATATATTCCATGCAACTTTAGGAGCAACAGTGTATTATAAAATACCGTCTTGGCTAACATACCGCAATGATACCAAGCGTTCTTTACTCTGGTCTATATTACTTGACCCACACCTGAAAACATTCCTTCACTCCTCTCATAAAAAGGAATCTAAAGCAAAATCGCGGTAACATGTCTGAAGACCTGTCATCTCACCCTAATCTCTCCCTTCATTCTCTCTACTTTCCTATAATCCCCTTTCTCATTAGTAGGACATTATTGTTTAGTGTATGCCCATTGTTTGTTTGTCCTTGTATGTTGGCGTATATGTTTTTGTCCTTTATTGTTAAATTCATATATACGATTATTTAAGAGGTCTTTCACCCTCCCACGTTCTCGTATTAGCAGTGACAGCATTCATTCCCTCCCTCTATCATTTTACATAAGTGCAGTTTAGTGATATTACTTCAGTTGACACTTGTAGTGTTATATAATTAATTTTCAATGTTCACGTGTTTTATTCAAATCATAATTATATTGCGTATGTCTATTGCTGATGTCGATTCGCGTTGCTCGTTCCTCCCCCTTGAGTTTTGGACTAATTCAATTAAGTCGGAGGGGATCAACCTAGCTCTATCGCTAACCGGGAAAATGAAGAATTCAATCACGTGCCCCAACCGGTTTCTTGGAGAGACACTCCAGGTGTCATTTCCCTCACTCACCGCCCTGCATAACAATTTCATTCACTGTATGGAAACGCACTTTAGTGTATTTCAGGCCTTACATTGCTCACAATAACATTATTCATATGTCCCTGCGCCTCATTGAATTGTTCACCTCCACAAGAAGGAAGGGGTCACATATCAGATGGAATCGAGTATAGTCACTGTAATTTTGTCTTTGTGTGAATAAATATGATTGATTGATTGATTGAAAAAAAGGTTGTGCTCTTCATATCGAAAAGGTAAGCTCTTCATATCAAATTAAGGAGAGTGTATTTATTTCAGAGAACATTAACCATACAAATGTACATCAAAACTGATCTTCCAAGAGCAGTTACAAATCACTTTTCCACTCTGCTTTTTGATTTGTTAACTATACTTGTTGCATGTTCCATAGGAAATACCCCTCTTCTTTTCGGATGGTGGTTTGCTACAAGAATGGCTCAGTAACGAGGGTAAAAAATATTGTTTTCTGCTGTAACATTTGAGAAGACCCTTCAAACATGGTGAAAACATTAAATTGTTTACCACTCCACTTGCAAGAAGAAAAATGGCTTTCCGCTACGTGTTTTTGGTAGATCTTTCTGGAAACATCTGCTATAAATAAAACTAGGGGTGGTTCACGCATCATTAGGAGATTTCCCAGCGTTTGTGATTGGTTGAGAGCCCAGTCATAAACAACGTTTATGCCCTGCAGTAATCGATTTCTGATAACTTGTTGGGTAGAATGTAGAAATAGGTAGACTTGCAGTACAATGAGCATGGTTGAAGCCCAATATGCTTGACTATTAATCAGGAAATTCATTTTTCGGAATATGTGATTGAATAAAACACAAAACCTTCTTTCCATTCATATATTTTGGCATGTTAGTGCACCTTCGAAGCACACCCCTATTTGTAATGGAACATCCCACTTGATACATCGATCGTGCTGTTTTCTCAAGTGTGAAGAAAGCGAAAACATGATATGAAAAGAGTGACTTGCAGCTGATTTTGGAGGATTTAAGGTACAAACATGCAAAATATGATGTTGTGAACGGGGTTCACTCATGAATTTTTCACGAGTAAAAACGCTTTGTTTGGCCCTCCGCAGGCCGGCGGGAGTGAGTGAGTGAGTGAGCCCCCAAATTATCCATACCTGGTAAGTATACGATTACACATAGTGTGATTACATGATATTTTCTAATGTGTGTAATGTAGTGTAATAACCTATTTTTGGGTCATGCTGCAGCTATGGCAGTATAATCTCTGCTCCAGCCAGCGTTTTTGATCTGCAGTTAGCGTCACTTTAGCATTATCCAGCGTGAGAAACCAATATTCACCTTTAAAATTATATGGTTAGTGTTTTAATGTCCATGTAGTATGATATCTTTCATAGATCTTTAGATCGCTCCTCTGGGTACCTTTTTACGCTATGTTTCATAACTGCACATTGGTAATATAAGAAGGGGGATTCATGTGAAACTGGTAAAATTAAAGGATACCTCTCTGCACACGTTTTCAATCGTTCAAAAGTGCATAAGTGTTTTTGTCAGTTCACACGACGAATTCGAAACAAAACAAAATCCGACCTTGTTTTGAGCGCACATAAAATGCGCGAAAACACCCTTTCGATCATCTTCGGTGCAGTAAAAACACTTAATTTAATTTGCTATTTTGGTGGCAACTTTACAACGCAATTTTTGAATAAAAAACTGCCAAAAATTCACTTCGGAGCAAAATTGGGCATATTTTTTTTATACTAAAGAGAATTACTGATGTTGCGTTAAAGTGACGGAGAGATTTGAGGATATTAATTTCTCTCAAATTTGCGCTGGATCGGTTGTAACGCACCTCACCGACGTTTCGAAGTTATTTGACCAAGTAGGTCCAAAAGGAAACCGCAACCTTGTTAGAAAGTGGTTGCTATCGATCGTCCCTAGAGCAAACAATATGCTTTAAATTTCACTTCGGTTGTGATCTAATGCATTGGTAGGCCCTTCCAATATGACAACAAAAACAAACAACAGGTTCTAAAAAATTGGGGGCGTTTCTCCTCTGAATGTTCCCCCATGTCGTTAACAAACTTACCGAATCGTTGGAGTTTGAACGGTGCAAGACGCTCCTTCTTCTTCGAGATATCTCACATCTCTGGTCCGCGAATTCCCATATATCTGACGTTAGGAATTCCAATATCTCTGCTGGAATGGCGAGTCTCTGCCTGGGAAATGTTATTCGTTATCTTAAATAAAGAACTGACTGAAAATTAAAACTGAATAACGAGGTAAATATATATATATATATATATATATATATAATAGATAAAAATATATTATATATATATATATATATATATATATATATATATATATATATATACACATAAGTTTGTACCGGTTAGCACTGGCTCGCTACATCGTGTTTCACGCTATTGCAATCGTCAGGCGAGTGGGGCTACTTCATCCTACCACGGCTATCTGCAATCTCTGCTGGAAGAAAAAAAAGCTATCCCCTATCCTTGAAGAACACAAACAACTTGATGCAAACAAATCGTTAAAAAGATCATAACTAATAGGCAAGATGTCACCATAGCAACCGAAAAAGCCGTGGTAGGATTAAGAGCCCCACTCCCTGACGATCGCAATAGCGTGAAACACGGTGTAGCGAGCCATTCTAACCTGTACAAACTTATGTGTATTATTTCTGCTCTTCTGATATAGAATAGAGCACTCTGGCACAGAAATTTTGTGATTAAAGAACTTGTGTTTATATATCTATATTACTATATATATAATAGTTAAATTGCCGAATATGAACGGCAGTAGTGCTAAAAGAAATTGTTAATTATGACACGTTTCGGGTAAAACCAATATCAAGTCAGAGGAAGACGCAAACAAATTTATGGTTCTCTCCTTTGGAGTGAGCCGGGTCACTGCAAACATTGCTTGACCCGCTGGGTTGTAAAATCTTTCACGAGAACAGGGACTGGGTAACAAAAACTGGGCCTAAAATCTGTTCACGAACATGGACGTGGTTACCAAAAAACCGTTGTGTGTGTGTGTTACTCGAGCTGCCACACGCGCTGCCACCGTCGCATCATATCTTCTTGTTGTTATGCAGTAGATATATTGGAAAACTCGGGTGTCGGACAACGACAGGTTAGAACCCCCGAGCGCATGGGGCCTCTTTCATATTCTCCCTTCTCGTCGGAACACTCGGAATCGTCACACTGTCCCGGCGCTCCTCATTCTCCCATAAATTCGAGGCATAAACGTGGTGTTAATGATGTGCCCACACGCGACTCGCCACGCGCATCAGATCATTCTTGGTTGCTTATAGATAGTTAGAATAGTGGGAAAAAACTCGGGCGTCGGACAGGTTAGACCCCGAGTGCAGTGGGAGCCCCTCTTTCATGCTCCCTTTCGGTTTGAACCCTCGGAATGTCCGCGTCACTGCGCTCCTCATTCTCCCATACAATCAATGCATAAACCATGTGAAACACAGAATACAATTCTCTGGGTCAAAACCCAAACATATAAATAACACACAACGTGCCGAAAACGTAAGAAAGTTGACACCATATAAGTGATTATACAAATTGCAAGAAGTTCAAATAGAAATACGTTGCATTTTAGAAGGTCCAGTCTAATGTTCATGCCATAAGGTTTCGTGGTTCTAAGTTTGACGATAAGAGAGTGTTTGCTTTGTGGCCGGTCCTATCAGAATTCCAGAAGTAGAAAGAAGCCGGAATTTGCGCATTTTCAGTGGTCTGTGATGATCACTGTAAAGTGAGCGGAAACCGGTTTTGCAGCTGCATTGCTCTGATAGATCTAAGGTGATCAGCAAAACGACAGAATGGGAGTTTTAGTTTCTCCGGATTAAATCTGATTGCATCGTCGGCACACAATAGCTGCATAGATCAAGTTCTTGGAAGTACAAGAAAATGGACATGTAATGTAATGTCGACGCCATTTGATTCAACCAATCGCAGGAGAGTAGCATGAAGAAGTGCGAACAAGATTGCATCTAGGTCTGTCACAAGGAAGCAATACCAGAAGGACTGTTGTGGGTCAGAGGCACGTACAACTTTGATCCATGGATATTGCGATCACGCCGAATACGCGATGATAGGCGGATTGGTAAAGATGTCTTGGTAGATGGTGAGTGCAAAGAAGATCATAGTTCTTAGGATGAGTGTTCAACTTTCATCGCGCGCCAACTTTCGTACGCACAAAATGACAATTTACTTTGACCGAATAGATATCGTTTAACATGGTGAAATCCATTTGATGCAATAAAAAAGTTGCACTTTTTGTCTGCAAATTCAATTTCACACAGAAAAGTTAAAAAGTACTCAGTGCTTCTGTACAAACCAAAATGTATTACCAATTCAAAAGCTTATCAAACCAGCAAGGAAGCAAGCTGTTCAATGTCACCATGGGTAGGGCCACCGTCCCTCTCAATGACTCAAGACCACCGCTTGCGCATAATGTTGACCAAGTGGGTTATACGTGTTGATCTAAGTTGGCCCAAGACCGTTGCAATATGCGCTGCAAATCTTGCAAGTGGGTTTTCTTTCATTTCCTGTCGGCTTCATTCTTGATATCATCCACAGGGTCTCAATGGGATTGCAATTCAAGGGGTCGTGCTGGCCATTCCATGCGCTCAATCCCGTCAAATGTCTTCCAGATACCGGTTGGTGATATGAGCACGGTGAGGTGTAGCGTTATCATCCATAAAGAGAACTCATCACCGATTGCTGCATATGGTTACAACATGTGATTGCAAAACTCATCAATATATCGACTGGCAGTCAAGCGACCTGGAATGGGAGACAAGGTCTGTCTTGCCATAGGTACTGACTCCACCCCACATCATCACACTTCCGGCTTGGTAGGGCTCTACTTCATGAATGCAGTCGCTGTGCAGTAGCTCGCCCCCTTTCCAAGTTTTTCATGCGCGGCATCTTTAAACATAAATACAGAATGCCAATATGCAAAACCCCAACACAGGATAATACGATTGACTATGACTTGGTTTTAATCCCAAAGAATGCCACAGTAAAAGAAGAGGTTATGAACTCTACCAGCAGCCCATTTCTTTCAATGTGCTTATGTTAACAAACACACGGACAGAGCCACCAGCATAGTATTCCACGTGCTCAAGAATGTTTAAACCGTACACATGGGATATCAAACTTCTAGTTTCAGGAAAATAGTGCAACTTTTCCCTTGCATGACATTTCAAAATGGAACCGATTTCATGGTTAAAAACCATTCGACCGGGCAAAAAGTTAAAATGTCATTTTGTGCGTAACAAATTTGCGCATCCATCAGTTTTGAATAATAAAGGGCCGAAAAACGCAAAATCCACGTTTTCCACAGCGAAGGCTAAGGTGGTCTTTAGGACTATATAGGGCTTTATAAGAAATAAAGTTTATTCTTTTTGGTTTGCTGTGTTTGAAGAAATATATGTACCAAATTAAGTATCAAAACACTTTTCGAGTATAACAACTTAATATGTTATTTTAACATCAAACACACTTTCTACGAAAAAATGTGTAATTACGTTATCGTGCAGCAAAGGGACTATTTCTTAAACGCAAATAGTTTTATTCAGTTAATATGACATCAGTAGTAATCCTATAATATATGGAATTGTCCACCTGGAAAGCCTCATAATTCAATTGTGTTTTAGAAAACATATTGAAGTTCTTTTTTTGAAGCGATCGTTTTAACCTTGTGACAAACGTTACCGTTATTCTCCGGAAGTATATATCCCATTTCACTTAGCACATAGTATGTAATAGGTCACTGCCCCTGGCCCTAATAGTATTGGGAATGTTTCGATTTTCTTCTTAAAAACCTAAGTGTTATAATCACCAAAATAGAGAAATCGTGATAGCGCTATCGTGAACAACGTTATCCGGTAGATTCAACAGCCGTATTTTGAAAATTGTTCCAGGTCAGGTTTCTTTTTTTCCATTGCAAGTTATTATTGAAGACGTCTACCACAAATCAGCTGAGCAGAAATTTGGGACGATTACTAATTAATTTACCGATAAACTACTCCATGAACTGACAAACTTCTTAAAATACCATTATGGTAAATATTTTTTATAGTGACAATAATCAACGAAACATAGCTTGCCTACACAGGTACTACAAATAGCCGCGTAGTTGTGAATGCGTACACATGTATAGGAGCTATTTAATGATTTTATGTACATTGTTAACTGATACGGATGTTAACGCTGTCACAGGAGATAAAGTAGTTCCAGTTATCTGCCTTTATTTGATTAGAGGAAGTACCTTTGAACGATTATTATAGTATTTTTGTTCCATGTTAGCCGTCCTATATTAAATATCAGCCAATCACAAGTTAGTAGCAACAATATCGATCTTTAATCAAAACGTTTTGTAACATTTTCCATAATAAAATACATAGTGCGCGCTGCTCGCGAAGTGTATTTATATGTCATTACAACTAAAATTACAAATAGTGGATATCCCAATGAGTGGTTCGTGAACGTAATTTCCTATATAAAGGCATGCATTGCTCTTATCTAGGCATTAGTATTTAAACGCTACAAGGTGCAGGCGTCAAACAAAATGTTTTACTGTAGCGTTAATAAGGATAATATTAAATTAGATTTTTTCTACAGAAAATAGTAAAAAAATAACATTGATTTTGTAAGTCTTCTTATTATTCTTGAGTATGATGGCAGCAGCTAAACGTGTTTGTTGTAGCGTTGGAGCAAACTGCACTGTTGGGTGGTTGTGTTTGAGAAGTCTATATCCAACCGGTGGACGAAAGGTAGGGCACTCATTGAGAATGTGATCCGCAGCCGTCTGTGATGGGGAACCACAATTGGCAGGCTGGAGATTTACGCAGCCCCCATCGGTGCATATGCTGTTGAAGCGACCCGACTCCTGTGCGAATCGAGTTCAAGGTGACCCATTCATTGCGTGGGAGATTCTGGGGTGTTAGTTCTGTCTTAGGTGTATAAGAGAATTGGTATGGTCTTGGAGTATTCGAGGCCAGGCGTGTTCATTGTATGTAAGAGTGAAGGGGGAAGAACTGGAGAGTTTAGCGGCGTGTCGGCAGAAAGGTCGGCGAAGCGCAGTCTCTGTTATACGAGTTGGGTGTGATTCTTTGACGGTGTTATGCAGGTGCTTGTGTCCAGCAGGGCCTTATCCACTAGTTTGTGCGTGTGTGTTCTCTCCGAAAGGCTACAGGTGCAACTGCCTGAAATCACTGGTAGGATTCAGATGGACTAGGACGGAGGCAGACAGGATGGTTATAATGGTTCTCGTTGATACAGTGTCCAGGCTTTCTTGGTGTGACGGAGAGCTGTTGCACCATGGTGGGGCGGATATTCAGCATGACTGTAGACCAGAGCCAAGGCAGTGGTGCGTAGGGGTCGTTGGGCTGGCACCCATGAAGATCCAGCAAGTCGGACAGGAGGTTTTATTCCTCGAAGATACCTTGGCACATACGAACTCGAGGTGCTGCCGGTATGTAAGCTGCCGGTCAAGCTTTGACTCCCAGAAGGTTTGGTGTAGGATGGTTGGCAGAGGCGCTCCATGAGGTGATTTGAGGCTGACGATGAGCCTCTTGGGGTGAGGTTGAAGGGCAGTTAGTAGCGGGTGGTCTTGGTCTTGGCTAAGCTTCAGTCTCCAGGTCTTGAGATATGCGGCAAGTAGGGCCATGTCTGTAAGTGTGCTTTCTACTTTCTGTCAGTTGCTGTCGGTGAGGAGAGCACGATCGTCGGCGTAGCCATATTGTCTAGATGTTGGTTGAGGTAAATCGCTTATACAAGTTGACCGCATAGGAGCACTAATCCTTGTGTGACTCCGTTCCTCAGACGACGCCAGGCGACTACTCTGGCCATCACTGGTCTTGAGAATAAAGCTACGGTTGCAAGCATGTTACATATGAAAGTATGTTACAAGGTGACGATCCGGGATGTCCTGAGGCAACTTGAGTGTCAGGCCTGGTGCCACACGGTCGTCTGCTGGCAGAAGGTCCACCAAGATGACGCCTGCCTTACGGAGCTTTTCAAAGCTTTCCTCATTGTGAGTTTACAATCTGGTGGACAGTGCTCCGGCCACGGCGAAATCCTGCTTGTTCGTTAGGAAGATGGGGTTCGAGACGGGCTCCAGCCGGGCCCGGATCATCCTCTCAAGGAGCTTGAATGAGACACACAGTAGTGATATTGGGCTGTAGTTTTCGGGGTTGTCGCAGCTTGTTGGTTTCGGAGTGCAATGATAGTAGCTCTCCTCCCTCCAAATCTTGGGTAACGACTGGTTGGTGAGGCAACATTGTATAACTCCTGGAGCCATCTAGACATCGTGCTCGCATTGCATCAGAACCGCGGGTATGTTTATCAGGGTCCCTAGCTTTCCATTCTTTAGTTTGCTGATAGCAGAGTGTAAGCTCATCTAGTGAGATTGTGGTGTTTGCAATTCCCCTTCCACTCGCTGGGCTCGACGAGTTGGTGATCTCTTTTTTTGATAGAGCGAGTGTGATCCTTATCAAAATCCTTTAAACAACCATTTGCGAGGAGTTTGCTCAGCAATTGATTGGCAGTCACCTGACATTTTGATGGTTGGAAATTCTGCCGTTGAGGCGGTTTATAATCTTCCAGGCCTCCTGCTGGAGTGGGTGAAGTCGATTCCTTCGACCGTGTCCTCCCAGCGCTCAGGCGTCCTGCCAAGCAGTTGTCAGATCTGAAGCCTAAGATGAAGCTTCTTCCCGGGTTTCAGAATTCAGGAAATCATTGTAAAGAGTAAATCACATTCCTCATCCCCAGATGTGAATATAACTGCCGACGGCAGCCACTGGATGGTCTTCTTCGCTATATTAATAAAGAGTTGACAACAGTGCTGTGTAAGATTTGTTCCAGGTTGGAGGAGGTTGGTGTCGGGAGGTGGGCACTTCTGAATCACCAGGTTCTTGAACTGGTTCCAGCCTGCCTTGCGGAAGTTCCACCACTTTTCATCATGGCCTTTGTTGGTAACGTTAGACGTAGTATACCTATCCGAGATTCGAAGCATAGTAATCAATGGATTGTTTGCAGCGTGGCATTGTCTGGTACGGTATTGCAGTAATCAACTATGCCCTCCTCGATCTCTGTATCGGAAGCAGTGATCGTTATTCAATACAATTCAATGTATAACCTCAAGAATTTAGTTTTGGCGGCTATTCTTCACATGGTTGTCTCACCGACACTACTGGTTGTTGCTTTCTCTTAAAGTCTAGAACACAGTTTAGTACTCAGTGACTGTTGCATATAGTCCATGAAATGACTTGAAATGACCCACTTGTGTACTCGCAATTGTCGACTTTATTCGTAGAATTGGCTCAGACATCGATCTATTGATGACATTCTTGTATATCTTCAAAATATACTGAATAATTAAAATTGAATTCTATTCTTTCAGTTTTCATGCGAATTGAACAACTTGGGCCAGTTTTATTTCGGAACTCAGATTTTGTTGAACAGACGAAACCCCCCCCCCCCCATCTAATTCAGGGACCGTTTTTAATATTTTGAACTAAACTGTCTTAATGAAAAATGAAGCTATTGTTGACATAGCAAACCCATAAAGTGTTAATGTGGAACTGGTCTTAAGAACGATTATTTCTGTTAGGTCGAGATGGAAGCACAAAATTTTGTTGGGGGGGGGGTTTTTTTACAGGATACCTCTCTCATAGAAAAGGCTAATACAGCGCCGCCGTGTGGCCCAGCCTTGCAAGTCGAAACAGACCCGGTTCGATACGCTCGAGCTGTTAACAATGGATCACGCTTTGCTTCCGATCTCTGTTAGGTAATGCTCGTCTCAGGTTGGTAACAGGTCTAGCTAGGCTCTCCTGAGCGAGTCCGTGATGGTCGTGTTGAGATTTTGAGGCCCAGTCCTCTAGAGTAACTCATCAGGGTTGGTTTTCCTTTAACCCCAGGTAATGCTATGGCTATTAAAGTCGCCAGCCTAAATGCAGTGGTGCACATGAGTTTGGTAGGGAGTCTCTTGAGGCCGATGTTTAGGTTGGCTTGTAACATTGGTGACTGTGAACACCTGCAAGTGGGTCGTTGGCCCATTCAGGGTGAGTCTGTAGGTGGAGGTTGGCAATTTGTTGCATTGGGCTAAATTACTAGCAAAGGTGGCAATCCCATGGGGAGCGCCTCATCGGTTGTGTGCGCTAGGGTGTTAGCCGCAGATTTTTCAGAATGAAGTGTCAGTAGCGTGTGTCTCTGGAGGAGAATCGCGTGACTGGGTATGTGTATGAGTGAGGACTGTTCGATGTGTTTATCTTTTTGCCCTAGTGGAGACCTTCCACTTATTGGAGCCTGATATGCCATCTGTCTTGACATCTGGTGATGCGCCTGCCATGATAAGGGCACGGTGCCAACTGGCATCAGATGTGTCCTTACGGGGCATGATTAAAATACAGTGAGATAAAAAAAAGACAACAGTGATTAAAAAGACAGAATTAAAAAAAGAGACAACAGATGTTAACTTAGCCTCAGTTGATTATCATTCGCCTGCAAATAATCAGTTACAGGGGTTCACCACTAGGAGGTTGATAATCTTGAACCCAATTTTGGCACAAGTCAACACTGTAAAAAGCCCTTTTTGGAATAATGCTATAGGGCAAGAATGCTTATGATTTTGACTCTATCTGATCATCAAGCCTGATCTCACCACTTCACACCACCATACGTAAGACCTCTATCCTATTATAAAATGGTATTTTACAAACTGACTACAACATCTTTTGGCTGAATTCGTTTAAATTGTGAAGATGCAGGTGAAATTGGTCCGTGAAATTGGTTCTACATATAACGATTGTTTTTAAACAAATGTAATTGTTTGTAATACCAAACTTAGGAGGCCTGATTAAAGCTTTTTTGGTAACAATATTCTTTGACAACAAAATGCAAATAATGGTATGCTGAATTCAAATAGTCTCAAACCAAAAAATTAAAATTTCACAATCAAACCAAATGTACTTATAGTCTCGCTACATAGACCAGGAGCCCAGTAGTTTATGCAGTTTGAAAAATACGTAGGTGTTTATTGCCTTCTTATTTTTAGCAATGGGGGTTGGAGGAATCAATATTCCATATTGCTGCCAGTCCACCTGTCAAGAATTAGGTAGGTGAAAATAAGGTCAACAGGTCAACAACAAATTGTTAAATATTCCATCATTTTTAATCTCTAATTTTCAGTCTCGCATCAAGAAGAAAATCTATGACTGTGTGCCTTGAAATTGTTTTTTAACCTGAGCTATGGTGGAAGGGTCGAAGGGTCACAAAATCATCTGTACCTGGTGCAACTTCTTCCAATGCTCTAATTTTTAATTTAAAAAAGCTAACTGGTGAAAATGAATGGAATTATGGAATGAGTAAACACTCATTGTGCTTTGCGCTTGAAAAGCAAAAACCTCAACTCACGGTTACAATGACAAAACGCTCATCGGGGGGAGACATTTTTTGAAGACACCAAAAACTGATAATGGGCTGTAATGACATGCACTAGAAAGGTTTCCTTTCTAAATAATATTTAGTTAATTAGTTACTCCGATCTGAAATAAAGTTCCATAATGAATTTACCAGCATATTGGCATGGAATTCAAGGTAGAACCCGATGTGACAACCAAAATGGGCCATATGAGGTTTTAGCACTTGGGCCCCCACTTTTACATATGAGGTTTGCATTTGACCTCTGGAGTTACATATTAGGTTTTTCCCGCCCATCGACGAAATATAAAATAAAAGATATATATATATATAATATATATATGAAAGCGGATTATGCAAAAGGGGCTTACATCCAGTTTTTGGCACTTAACTTCGAGATAAAGACAACAGCTGATGATGGTGGTCACTATATGTGTTATAATGATGAATATTAAGTTTATTTTTTAGAACAGTGTAAGGCAATATAAAAAAGTAAGACGTTTCAAATTAATATTTAGTTTTTCTAATTATTATTTAACTTTAATTGAAAAAGTGGATTAAGCCCTTTTGCAAACCACTATTTGACTCCTTTTCTAAAAACCACCTTTGTGATATTAAAATTGATTCAATCTTTTGTCACGACATTATTCACCTTGGACTAACATTTTAAAACAAAAAGCAACTAATTGAATATTCGTTATTTTTCAAATTATGATCATTAATTAAATTGGTCAAAATGCATTTTCTGTCATTTTGTGTTTTGCGAAACAGGAACTTTTGTTCAATTAAAATTAGTTTTTTACAACAACACATAGTGACTTAAAAACAATTATTCTGGTTTTAAAAGTTAAAGAAACAATTAAAAGACTACCATAAAAAAATTAAAAAGAAAACAAAAACTATTTTTCTGGGATTTGATAGCCTTTTAAGTCAAAAATTCCGGAAATTCCGAAGATTTCCGAAAGGGTAAAATTACGATATCTCCAGGAAGGGAAGGAGGTATGAAAGTCAAAACAAGCACCAAAATTGGTATTTTTATGGGCATTATAACGTAATACTAATAAATCAATTTCGGTTAAAAATGGACGTCAGTCCTTTTGCATCCACTGAAGCTCTTCATCTATATATATATATATTATATTATATATATCTATATAGAGTCAAGGGTGGCGATATGCGGTAAGTTAATATAGAATAATAGGTGCTAAAGGGTAAGCACATACCGCATTTGAAGTATTTTTAAATGGCCGTTAGGCCTATAAAGAAGAACAAGTCAATTGGAAAAGAAAGAAAGATCAGAGTAGAAGAAAGAAGAAAAGCCTCAAGGAGCACTGCCGGGGAATCGAACCCGGGTAACCTGCGTACATGGCAGATGTGATAACCATCTACACCACGAGTCCCACACGGCTGAGATATAACTTTGAGGTATATGGCTATATAGCTGTAGGGCTATATAGGTGCGCGCCGTAAAAGTATGTTAACCAGAGTAAAGGGTTGGCGCATGCGGTAAGTTAATATAGAATCATAGGTGCTAAAGGGTACGCACAACCGCATTTGAAGTATTTTTAAATGGCGTTAGGCCTCGAAAGAAGAACCAAGTCACTTGGAAAAGAAAGAAAGATCAGAGTAGAAGAAAGCCTCAAAGGAGACTCGCGGGAATCGAACCGGGTCACCTGCGTCCACGGCAGATGTGATAACCATCTACACCGAGTCCCACACGGCTGAGATACTAATTTTGAGGTATATAGCTATATAGCTGTAGGGCTAGGGCTATATAGGTGACCCGGTTGGGACGGGGACCCGGGTTAGGATTCCCGGCGAGAGCGAGTGCTCTTTGAGGCTTTCTTCTACTCTGATCTTCATTTCTTTCCAATACAATGGACTTGTTTTCTTTATAGGCCTAACGGCCATTAAAAATACTTCAGATCGGTATGTGCGTACCCTTTAGCACCTATGATTCTATAATAAATTTACCGCATAGCGCCACCGGACTTGTTTTAAACATATGTGACGGCGCACCTATCTAGCCCTAAGCTATATAGCTATTATACATCAAAAGTAGTATCTCAGCCGGGTGGGACTAGTGGTGTAGATGGTTATAAATTTGCCATGTACAGCAGGTGACCCGGGTTCGATTCCCGGCGGGAGTGCTCCTTTGGAGGCTTTCTTCTACTCTGAATCACTTTTTCTTTCCAAGTGACTTGTTCTTCTTTAAGGCCTAACGGCCATTTAAAAATAGCTTCAAATGCGGTATGTGAGTACCCTTTAGCACATATGACTCATATATATATATATATATATAATATATATATATATAATATATATATATATATATATTATATATATATATATATATATTCTACAAATATAGGTAAAACTTGCAACCTGTGCCTTGAAGAAAAATTCTTGATTGTTGAAGATCACACCTCTCTTCACTCAATATCAGGTGATAAACACAGGTTTAAAAAACACTTACTGATGAAGTTTTTACTATAAAGGGGTCATCATACACGAGTTCCCCCATAGGCGTTGTCGTTGTGCTGATCGTATGTGGTTGCCTGACCTTTGCAGTGGGTTGAAAGAAGTGTTTTGGGCCTTCTCAGCCTTTTTCAGTGTATCTTCGTTGCTGTGTATTTCATATTTTTAATCCATTGCAAACTTTTGTAAGTGAGTGTTGCAGGAGGTGTGTTGATCGTAGCAAGTGCGCGCGCGGGTGTGTGTGCGTGCCGTATGTGTGTTGTGGTGTGTGTGTGATGTTGTTTGCCTGTGGGTTTGCTGTATCTTTTTTTCAACAAGATTTTTGTATTTTGTACAATCTTAAGTTTTTACTCTTTTTGTATATCTTAATTTTGTATGTTGAACGCACTGCCTGCTTTTGCGCGTGCCACCGTTGTAAGTGTATTTCAATAAATGAAATAAATAAACATGTAGATAGATTCCTTATATAGATTCACAGCATGGATTATTTACCCACTTGGACTTTTGAGATATCAATTACTTCTCTTGTACTGTGTAACCTTATATGACACTAGTATTAGTATTTTGTTTCTGAGGGGGAGTGAGGGTCCTGCTCGCAGGCCCTCACGAAACAGTACTCTAAAACAAATGTAATCAAGTCTTTAAAATTAAAGTGTTTATTACATAGCTCCCCTTAGGGTTGAGCACTTTTTCATTGGATGGTTTTATCATCACTTTGTCTATCCATCCTAATCATCAATCCATACACCCATCCATCATCCATCCATCCATCCATCCATCATCCATCCTCCATAATCCAAACAATAATCACTCAATACATCCATCCATCCATCATCATCCATCCATAATCAATCATCCATCCAGCCATCATCCATCCATCCATCCCATCATTAATCATCAATTAATTCCATCATCCACCATCCATCCATCATCCATCCATCCATCATCCTTCCAGCCCTCCATTCCATCCATCCACCCTCCATCCATCCATTCCATCCATCAATCCATCCATCCAATCAATCCATCCATTATAAAGATATTATATATGTATCCTCTGGAAGGCA
Source organism: Ophioderma brevispina (assembly GCA_023653785.1). NCBI lineage: Eukaryota > Metazoa > Echinodermata > Ophiuroidea > Amphilepidida > Ophiodermatidae > Ophioderma > Ophioderma brevispina. The sequence goes on along the minus strand of JAMKCH010028469.1, from coordinate 3,527 downwards.
ACCGTTACTCTGAGCTAAACTCTGAGGTACTTGAATAGCCTCACTTACATACCCTCATCAGTAATGGGACCTGAGTAATCTTAAGCAATAACACACATTTTTTGAGGGACCCCCAATTTTCAGGATATTCTGAGATTTTTGCACAGTTGCATTGGTAATTGACTGTAGAAACAAAATCTGTGGAAGGTAGAGGCCTAAACACTTTCCATGTGTAGCTAAAAGAAGGAATTCTTGTAATTAGAATTTATATCGCAGATCTCCGATAGTAATTCCAAAGGCTCTGCTGGAAACGTCCTTCCAATTTGAAAAAAGCCTGGAAATACGCCATGTTACGATGTTACGCTAATTCATTATTGTTCATTCGGTTTTCAGCAAGCAAGTTATAGATCATTTTCGTGAGTGACCTTATTCATCATGGAGCGGGACATTAATAAATTTGGTGTTTTCAGGTCCGCCATTACAATTACAATCAGGGATTCCTGATTGTAATTACAAAATCGCTGCTTTACGATAAATACGCATTTATGAGCATTACCACTCGCAGGTATATGTTTACTAGACAATTACCATACACTGTGGCAATTTTCAGGTGACTTTCTTTGGAATTAAAAGTGCTCAATCCCATTACAGGAGCGCTGTAATGAAAAAATTCAAGTAGAGATGAGGTGACATAATGTTAACAAACACAAGTATTACACCTGGTCTCATGACATTTGGGTGGGATAATAAGCCCATATAGTTAACAGCTCATACCTTATTCACGCCCGTTTGAGCGCGAATTTTAAAGCCACGCCCTTCAGGCGCTCACCATACTGCCGGGCAGTGCTTTGTTCGTTGCCCGGGTTTTGACGTCACAGTTCAACTCCATCTTTAGACCTCTGGAAAGGCAACCGTTTACTCAGATATTCATGGCGTACCCTCCTACCATGCGGTACATCAGGGTATCCAATCCTCAACATAATCAATATCTGGAGGTTTGCCAGAAACTGTACCAGGTAACATATCACTTGTACCTTAGGCTCACCTCTCGTGGTAATATGCTATCCTGTGCATTTTGTAAAAGGATCTAATGGCTGCAACGGGAGGATGTTGTAATTTTGGCAGTCTCTTTAGTTATTTAGGAGGGGTGGGTCGAACTAAAACAATATCATATTTCAAGGTATGAACACAAAAAGGTTTTATGTTTAAGGTTATACATGGGTCATTGGGAAATGCAAAACCAAAATAAAGTTAACATGATTTTGAAATGTCTTTATCACCATTAGAAATAATAACAAAACTAGAACTTCGCGGTTCTTGGCTTACGTACCCTCATATTTAAAAAGAATAGTTAAATGTGGGCCGATCCGCCTATCTTACCACTTTTTCAATTGGGTCAATTAAAGGAACATAACAATTTATTGACACAAAAATTAGGGACGCCAACATATAAACACGCACAACGGATTGATAAGTGATCCTGCCAGACAGAACTAATTCTCTTTCAGTTCTGATACTCACAGTGTGAAAAGGGAATTGAGGTGGGTTTATTCTGATTTGCAGATTAAACCTATTAATTTTTTGCAGTTTTTTATATCGCGCCTTAATGCCGTAAGCAAGCTCACCAAAGTGCGATGCATTAGTAGTATTACGTCGCCTTCAAGAAATCGTCACAATCATTTCGCTTCATCTAGGTGGCTGCTCAAAAGCATGCCTTACAAACGACTACAAGCATTATCAGCACTTAAATTGTAAGATTCCCAATACGGAACTCCCTAGAGTCGCTAGCAGTCGATGATAGGGAATTGATATTAAGTATATTGCCCAGGCAAAACAAGTTGACACGTTTGCTTGAGGCTCAAAACCACGGATTTAAACAGTCAATGATCACGAGTCCTGTACTTTTGCACTGGACCACACGTGCTCTGCAAGACAAAGTTTAACACCTTTTACAGAAATGCACTTTGTATTCTGTAATAAAAAAGTGTCATTTTAAGTATGAGGTGTGGTACTCCAAATATAATGGCTGAACAAAGGCAAAGATTTTAATGTATGTATTAGTCGATCATGCCAACCAAAACATCACACACACCAAACACACACTCGCACACACATGCGAACGAAAATACAAATACACACTCGCTACGCACGCCAACACACACAGGCACATATTTCACTTGTTTACATACGTGTTAGCGAAGTACTCCGAATAAAATTTTCTAGATTCGCATGGTAATTTTCAGGTGCGAATCAGAATCTGAAATAAAAAGACGGGTGTGCACCGACTTTGTTTTTGAGCTATAGCCAAAAATAAAAGGTATCTGGTCATTTTTAAACCACATACGTCCATGGGAAAATAAAAAAAGTGCTTGATCGCCTCACAAAATAAAAACTATTCGAAATCAATTTTTAACTTTCCAGTATGTTAATCCCAATGTGGTTTCTTTAAAATTTTGAAATAAAAAAATAGGGGTCACCGACATACTTTTCTCACTACAATGCCTAAACCCACTCAAATTTGACACTTTATCAATTTGGGCACATCGTTTGGAGTGGGCAATACAAATCGCTCGACACATTCTGGCACGCAGCAAAGCAGGAACGTCAGGCGTAAAACTGTCGATTGGAACAGACGCAAACAAACGCACCTTTTTTCCGCGTATATCTGGCGATTGATTCCTTCGCAACCCCCGGGGGGGGTGGGTCCAAAGTTAGGTTTGGGTACCTATGCGCGTTCCATGGGTTCTGAAAGTCGGACCCCTAACGGGACCAATTTCAGTGAAAATATACCCCTAACGGGACCAGTATTCAGTTAAAATTACCCGTTTTCGGTGAAAAAATCCCCCTAACGGGACCAATTGGCGGTAAAATTATACCCCAAACGGACCTGCATTCAATACGTGAATAAAAAATATACCTTTTAAAGAACCAATTATGAAAAAAATAAACACTTGTACTACTGTAAAAAATTTAACACACTGCAGGGTTATTTTACTGACTGTAAAGTTAATTATTCCCATGTTTTTTCATGAGCCAGTCACATCTTACCTGAATTTGATCCCCTATCGACTAGAACTTGATTATTGTGAATTTGATACCCCTAGCGGTAGTCCCGCATTTGCAGCTGTCCCTATTTGTGCAACAGCATGGGTAACCCGACCAAAACCCAGAACCCCCCCCCCCCCCGGGTCGCACCTCAAACACCAATTTTTATTTTTCGATGACTGGCTCTTTAAACAGAATGCTGAAGGTGGCCAAATCAATCTTTTCGCAGTACACAGAAAACACGTTAACCCCTTATTACAGTGGGATTGCAATTTCTTGGGCAGGAGATACGCACACCTCACGTAAGCGCAACATGCTACGCAGAGGTTCGGCACATACTTTGACCAATCCGCGTCGCAAAACGAGGTGAAATGTTCCTCCTGACCCACGCAATCCACGCGCGCTTGTGTTCGTTTCTGTTCAACAATTTTTCGGACTTTACTAAACATGTTCAAACCTACCAACAGCGCCCATACGCACGCACATCTTCAACACACCACCGT
>JAMKCH010028468.1:0-23877 GCA_023653785.1 Ophioderma brevispina | reverse complement strand
TGGTATATTGTGTATGCTTAGTCGTTAGATAAATCAAACTATACACATTGGAGTAAACTCATCATACTACAATATCCACAGTTAATAACCACAAAGCTTGCACCATAGTGCCACAATGTACAGGGCTGCAAGAGAAGTTGCGGGGCCCAGGGGAAACTTGTGTTATAAGCGTACATGGCGCGGGTAGGGTGCGGGATGTACGTGATGAATGTACCACACTTATATGGAATGCTAAGATCCCTACCACCAAACTACACAAAATATTGCAGGTTCTTGTACACTATCATCTACCACAATATACCACAATATTACCTGGTGTGCTTTTTGTGGGTAGAGCATTTGTTAGGGGAGTATAAATTATAATATGTCACGTCTGTGTGTCTGTTTGTCCTTTCTCGGAGGTCCGGGGGTTGTACGCTCACAAAATGGCGGAAGGGTCCCCGCCAGACCAATTGGTTACGTTAGCGGTACATGCACGTTGCCACACAACCGGTTAAACGTGAAAAATGGTTTTTAATCAAGTAGTTACTTCTTAAAAAAACATTGCGGTCCTTGGACGCTTAGTGTCGCCTGCTATGTGGTTTTGTGAAAGATATGCCTCCTATGACCTTTGACTGATATGGACCTTTGATCTTATAAACAAATGAGGGGTTCTGTGTAATATCTATAACCAAGTTTATCAAACTTCAACTTTTCAATTGGACTCAATTTTTAATTTTCAGCCTACTTACAACTTGACTCTGACCTTGGTATGTGCCCTATGACATAAACAACATGATGGATCCCATGTTGCGCCTTATGACTCAAGTTTGGTTTAAATCCATCAAAGTTGCCGCCATTTTGTACAACCGATTTTCACTTTTTCCTGTTGTGGTTGTGTTGATTACCACATCAAGTTTTGATTAAAAAAATTCAAATGGCAATTTTTTTTTGGGGGGGGGGTCCACATGAGACCCCCTTACACCGCAACAGAGGTGCACTAGTACACTTAAAGTGTACCAGTGGCAGTTCTGTTGCACAGTTGGGTACCAGCAATGTAACCCTTACATGTATGTATTAGGAAATAATGGTCGAGGTCCTTGAGAAACTTGCTTCCTTGGAATGCCCAAACCTGCATGCGCATAAATGCATGCACACACACCGATATGCACGTACACCACACATACCTGAAATCAAGCACGATTTATAGTTTAAAAAACTCTGGGAGGAGCACAGAAATCCAATCACGTAAAACACTCACGTTTAAATTTCTGAGAGGCGATGAGACGAAATCATGGTCTATCTTTTCATGATCAAAATCCTCAAACCTTTGAAAGATTAGACGGTTCTGTTTTAATGACTATATACGACGCCCAGGGCTAGCGGCGCTCCCCTGCTGGTAGTAAGAGTACCTATCCGTTGTGTCGTTGGCGCCGTTACAAGTCTTCCAAGTCACTGTGATTGTTGTCTTCATCAGGTGGATAATCATCGGCGTCGCCATGGGCGCAACATCTGCACTTTTGAATGAGGCTCATAGCTTAGGTTGAGGGCCAGATGAGTCTCTGATTTTTATCATGTCGTTACGATACTGGAGCTGCATTATTGTTACAACCTGTGATATGGCAAGAAAGAGAACAATGGGAAACCAAAGGGTTTCATTAAGTCAGTTCTTAGCTAAACTACAGACAAAAATAGATAAAGTCATGGGAATTGGCCAATTTGAAGTTGTAACACAGAACAAGAATTATGCAGTATATAATTAAGATGCCCCCCACAACGTGGTTCAATCACATTTTATTGAAATATGCAAACATGATGAGCTCATTAAGATTTTGTAAGCTGTCAAAGGTATACAGTAAGACTTTGTCAGTTCTATCACCGTGGCCACATTAGAAGTTCATGACCAATACGTTGGCCCCCAATTTTTCTTCACCCCCCCCCAGAAAAAAATGACAGATTTTTTTTTTAAAAATCACAATTTAAGGTAAACAATCACCAAACTTGGCAAAAATAAATCTCCAAATTTTTGATATTTTCCTCAAAAATTTACACTTTCCCCCCAAAAAAACATTTCACTTTGTCCACGTTTTCCCACGCAGAAATTGGTCTGGCCCGACAATGCACAAAACGGGGGTATTCCATGCCAAAAACAGTATACTTGTTCCCCCCTGTAAGTGCGGCCCACTAATTAATTCAGACTCAAAAGTCACTAAAGTATGACAAATTTTCAGGCAGATGACACAGTGTGTGTACAAGATATGGATTTCTAGTGTTTTGCATCTGATGAGACACCTTCAACAAATTCAAACACTTATGATAACATGAACGTGTGTGCTTTCAGATGCAAATCTTGTACAAGTCTATCTCGTACACGCACTGCGTGGCGTACCTGCAAACTTTGCTTTTAATGTTATGGAAAATGGCTAACATTCTGAGCACAATAACAACGGAAAGTCACGAACATTCAGTTGCATTCACCCACAATTACGGTGCGCGTGTATGAAAACGTATGGGCCGTACAGGGAAGAGGCTCATTTTTGATTTCGAATCATTTCCCAAACAATAAAAATAGCACATGCTTGATCATCAAACAAATCTACGCTGAAGTAAGCACGGTTTCCAGAAGTTTACGCTATTTTTTCAACAATGCAATGGTTTGAAAAAGAAAGTTGGCCAAAGGATAGCTGAAAGTCTACTACTACTGTGCAAGCCGGAAAAAGTCGGGAAACTGGGTAACCTGTTTACCCGGGAAATCTTCCTACATGTATTTGGAGGAACTTTTGTCAGTAATAAGAAATTTTACATTAAGATTGAAGGGAAGTTTTGCAATCCTGGACAGAAATTTGGATGTGGGCTGGCTGAAAAACACCTATTATACAGGGCGTATCTGCCAAAACATCATCCATCATGGTGTAATTAGACTTTAACAACAGCGCTTATTTCCGAGAAAAAAGTTGCTATTTTAACCCCATTCACAACATTTAAAAGGATGGTACTGGTGCTAAAGGTAGAGTGTTTAGCGAAAGCACAAGTGAAGCTTATTGAACAGGAATCAGTAATTATATGAAATTGGAGGTGAAATGCTGTCAGTGATCAAATTGAAGGCTAGACAAAAAATGTCTAGCTGCTACACATAATGTTTGGGACTTCACATACATGTAGACTGTTAAAGGCATACTGTTAAAGAAACGTCATGAAGTCCCAAGTATTGGGACTAAGGTATTGATCACAATATTTACTCCTCATTATGCACCAAGTACCAACAACGTTCTCATCTTCATTCTCTTCTTACATTGCAATTATACATGTTAATAACTGATGCCGGGTATATTGCTAAGTAACATCATGACGAGCTGAACAGTGTTTACATATTGCCACTGTGTTTTCGTGATTCGCGTCACCGAAATGACGCCATCATCGTCATGCATTTAAAACTTAAGTATATTGGTATGATTTTGGGCATTTGAAAATACGGGAAAATACATAAAATCTTGGCAGTTTAAGCCCTCACTGCTTGTATTTATGCACTTGTCAATTTCATCGGCCCTGGGGGTCCCGGGGCATAGCGGGGTATATGCCGGGACATAGCCGAGCATGTACAAAAAAAGTATGGCCCCGCAAGCCGGGATGGTAGCCGGAACTTGACCCGGGAAGGTCGTTAGGTTGTCCGCCTGCCGAGACAATATGATGATAGCCGGGAATTAAGCCGGGAGGTACAAAAAAATTCCCGGCTCCGCCGGGATATAAACGGGAACTTTAACGCATTTGTCACACCATATAAAACAGGCTATCAGTGAGCAGTATCGCCCGTCAAATCTGTAGTATATCACGATTTTATATAGCTAACATTGCAGATCCGATCTCTTCCATGCGTGAATGAAAAAGGCAACTATACAAGTAGCACACACGAACGTCGTCGCCCGGTCGAGCTATCAACTAATCCGAGGATCGATATTTCCAAGTAAAATCGCAGAAAAACATCAAAATCAACAGGAAAATGTTTTAAAAAATTAATATCACATGAATTACAAGAGAAAATTACTAGAATTTGTCTGATTCATTTTAATTGCATTTAAAATCATCGTAGGTAGTGAAAGCTATTTGATATTTCTTGCTAAATGCCAGGAAGATTGTCATTTCATGCATATAAACGCAGGCCATTTTAATATGAAAAGATTTGAATCGCTATTTGGAAACAAATAAATGCCTATGAAATACATTCTGTTAGCTCAAAATACTACTCGAACTGACGCATGTTCCGATATAAATCAAAATGCTTTGTTATCTGCGGCATTAATATGCAATCCATCATGCATGTCCAACAAAGATGCTTGAGTGCCCCCCGGGCAGGGCGCAAAATATATTGATACCCACTGACGAGGACGGCACGGCATGGGCATATATTCAAGTTATTTTAGAAGTCATATCACAGAGTAGGCCGACAAAACGACAATAACCATGAGTGATCTTTTTTTTGGCTGAAGTTTCCGTTGGGCAGATATGATGCAGGGTGGTTTTTGTTTTGGTTTTAGATATTACTAGCTAGGTTTAGTGGTCGGTATTTCCGTGGAGGGATTATTTTGAACAAACCAACTATCTAAACGAGGTTGTTTCTCAAAACAGAACCTTTCCGGTGATGGTGAAATTTCGGCTTGGTTCTGACACTCGCCGATCCAAACATGAGGGGTTTTTTTATATAGCTAGACCTGTTGTTGCATTGCCAGGACCGAGGCGGGATTGTACAGAGTTTTAAAAGCAGTCCCCGCCCCCATTGGCCGAGACATAGCGGGGATTGCCACACCGAAGCCCGGCTAGCAGGGGCCGGGACAGAGCGGGGGGAGGGATGTACAAAAATTTAAGCCCGGATACCCCGGGGATTTCCTACTTTAGCGGGGTCAAAGGCGGGGCGGGGGGTCACGACAGCAAAATGTACAGTCCCGGCTAAGTCCCCCGCTAGTCCCGGGACCCCAGGGCCGGATTTGAAATTGGACAAGAAGATGCATTATTAAAGACAGATAAAAATCGAAACGGATCTTTCTGCGTCATTTACTAAGGTCACCAGTTCTGAGATGTAATCATAATTCGTGGTGTGTGTGGACTTTAAGGTAGCCTATAGCGAGTTCGATAATTCAGGCGTGCTGGTTCATATCCAGCTTGACCTCCGTGGCACATCTCGGCACAATAAAAATTCAAGGATTCTGGGATCGATGGGACATGGAGGTCAGCGAGATATGAACATTGCCAATTGTTGCGTAGGACGATTTGTCATGAATTTTAATGCATCTGCATATGCTTTTATCATGTGTTGTTTCATATTCGACTAGTTTGAAATATAACCGTAAATGCCACTGTATTTACGGTTAGAAGTCTAAATGTACCAGAAATGGGCAGAAAGTTACACCAAAACATGACCGGTTTAATCCTGCTAAGCATCCTCAGTGAAAAGAGTAATCCGATCTGCAAACCAAAGTCTGTGCAAAAAAAAAAATGTGAGTGACTGGCGAGAAACTAATTTACATCATCAAAGTCCATCGTCGATTTTTCTGCAACGCAGGCCCGCCCAAAATTTACACTATCTCGGTCTCTATCAGCCAACTTGCCCAGTTGACAGATAGCGTTTCTCGATCCAAATTCGCCTGGACGACTCACTTTTTAATCGGCAATTTCTCCAATACGGTACCTCGCAAGTCAGCTGAGAAGATTATGGTCACAGTAAAGTAAGTTGCGAGTATAAAATATAATGTTATGGAATCAGACACAAAACAGAGGTACTCAGGCTCAAGCCCATTTCACTCCTAACGATGCAGCCTTCAAACAGGGCTGGGGCTATGGTAAACAATGAAAATAAAAAATCAAAGTGAAAAATAACTTAAAGGACCAAACAAAACTAATCATCACCACTGTGATGTGACACTGTACGTGAAGAAGCAAGATGAATCGCAGTCCTGCTAAGCATGACTTGCATTTAGGTGGGCAGATCAAGTACCCTTTACGAAGCTGATATATCTGAACGGGAACAATGGACAACTAATGTGCTCTTCAAAATTCCTTTTAGCAAATACTTTCTGTTTCCTAAATGTCTCGAGCGGCAGTAACGCTGTCATTAGGAATCTGTGCATAGTAAAATATGTAGAATTTTGTGTTTTAAAATGAAAAAAAAGAAGGAAATACTAGAACACGTCTACAGTCTTCAATTGATCAATTTTTTGGTTGCTGACTCCTTCGTTTACTCTCGAGATTTACAGGTATAGTCGCAATTCACGTAAGCTCCAAACAGGAGCGTGATGAACGAACGTGAAAATTGCCAAAAGGGATCGGCGGCCTGTCACCAGTCGTTCCCGCCATCCTCGAGATTTGATAAAAATAAAATGGCTGCGGCTGCGCTAGGAGCCCAGATAGCATGGAAGAAGCCAACAAAATTTGCTGTTTTTCCAGTCAAAGTGAGTAATCGACAGTGATAGTATCGACCGCAAAGTACCTTAGCTAACATTAATCCCTGTGGTATAATGCATCAAATTGGGATATGTGTGGTTAAACGTCCGCATGCATCGTTGCCTCTTGAAATGTCATTGTGTGCTCGCTGAGACGGATAGTGCCCGCAACGTAGTTGTAGGACCCGGGGGGATAAAAACCTTGCGTTGTTCGGTACGAACTAACTTTGAGGGCCTTATTTTTATCAACCTGACATACATGTATTTTTAGAGGTCCAATCCAATGTAACGTCAGCCATTTAACATGTCTGTATAATGTGTATGTAGAGACCTCGAGTTACGATTATTGGAACGGATGAATCGGCTTGTGTCTAGTTAATTGTGCGCATGGCGCAATGATGAATTATCGAACTCACTTGTAAATTGCATACTATTAGATTCACAAAACATTTCAAAACACTGTTAAATTTAATTATGATAAAGCGGTGAGCAGCAAAAAATTACGAACAAGATAGTTAGCGCCTTGCCTGGTTTGAAATCATTTGAGAATGTTGCAGCCTTCTCATTCATTCACTACGATATTTTCATGTTCTGAAATCAGCTGAGTGCATGAGTAAAGCACGATTCGTTCCCATTGGCCATTTATAATGCATATGGCCTTCGCTCCCCCCTTTATCAGTGTTTTTTACATAGGCCGCTTCATTATAGGGCGAGCTCTATAGTAAAAAATGAAAAGGATAAAATCCAAGTGAAAAAAATGATAAAGGACCAACCAAAAGTCGCCACCAAATGTGAAGAAGCAAGATGAATCGTGCTACCTGATGAGTGAAATGGCAGCCACACATCACATGCACAAATATGAAATAAACCAAGCATGCTAACAATGACATATATTATCCGTTGGCTATTATCATATGAATACTAGTTGTTGCACGTTGTCTCACTTCTCTGGTTTGGTTGATGTAGATGACAAAACCTGTGAAAAGCCAGCCCAAATACTTCCTCTATTCCAGCTCATGTTTACCATGTTTACTTCTCAAAACCTCGATCACTTTCGGCCTGTCAATAACTCATTTCGACAAGTAGCAGCACATTTTAATTATACTACAAATCCCTGCGAAGTACGATAGCTGCTCTGTGTAAATTGTTTCGTGCGGTGGCTCCCAAAGTTCTGTACGGTAAGTAAACTAAAACAGAAAAGGAGCAACTAAATATCGGGAATATTGGTGGAGTGAAAAGATGGCGCCAGAGATTTCGGAAACCAAAATCAGCAGTAAGTGACATGATTCAATAGGTTCCATTTAGGAAAAAACATGATTTTCAATTAACGATGGTTTTATTCGAAAGGTGACACACTCAGACACTTTTTTCTGACTAGTTTTTTGCACGATTAGGGTTAGGATTGGGGATTAGGGAGAGCTGAGGTTGTTTTATTTTAGCAGACATATGTCAGAAAAGGCTGGGACTAATAGAAAAGTGTGTCAAGAAAAATGTGTATTTTCTGCCCAAAAACATTCAAACGGAACAGGTTCTTGTAAGATAATTGAAAATTGAACGAGGCTTTCTGATGCAAGAACATGCCCGGATGCGGGTCTAGCATCTGAGCTGAGGGACCAATCAATATACACTGCCTGAGGAATATGATTGTTGTTAAAAAAGGGAATAAATGCACAAATTATAATTAATGAAGAAAAGAGGGAACTCAGTTTTTTAACTATTATAGTAATAAACAAAATGGGGCTACAGAGGCCTCCTTTTTTTATTATCACAAGGGAGAACACTCAGTTATCATTCATGATATAAACCCATGCTAGGATTCAAGCCTTAGCTGCCCCCCCCCAAATGTTTGCTAGTCCAAATCTGACTGACACAACCCATGAACGGGCATAGTCATTTAGAGCGACGTCAAAAACGACGTTGGCACGTCGAAAACAGGTCGACGGTTTTTTTTTTTTTTTTTTTTTTTTAAATTGCAAATTGAATCAACGTTTTAAGAACGACGTCAAATCGATTTGCCTTTTCGACATAAATAGTGTGTCAATTTCTAAAACTCTCGACGTCTTTCGATGTTCCAGCGTCGATTGCCCACTGGGAAATAATGTAAAAAGGAACACCAACCCAAATTTGACATTTTCAGGAAATTTGCCTCCCCTTGTTTCTTTTTGTGCTTTTGGTTGTTTTAAAAGTAGGACTAGGTGGTCCGATTTGTTTGATTCTGTTTTTACTTCGCATCGGAGTCATCCCCCCCCCGTTCACCGCATACCAAATACATTGCTCCAGCGGTAGGCTTAATTTGATATGAGTAGGCAAAAAAAACATCAGGTCCTCAGACCGCTGTGTCGCCCGCCGTTGCGGTTTGTGAATGATAGGCCAAACAGACCTTTGACCGATATTTGAGCTTTGACCTCATAAACAAATGAGGGTTTGCATGTAAACTCCATAAACCAAGTTTGGTTCCAACTGAACTTCAACTTTTCAGTCAAATGAGGTAAATTTTACATTGACCTATATACACCGTGACCTCACATGACCTTTGACCTCGGTATGTGACCTTTGACCTCATCAACAAATGGGTGATGCCATGTTGCACCTGTGACCCAAGTTTGGTTTAAATCCATCAAAGTAGTGGATATTATACAGGCAAATGTTTAACCCTTTTTCAACAACAACAGACATCAACAACAACAAACATCAAATAACAACAGACATCAACAACAACATCTACAGTGGACCAAGTGATCCAATGTGTCTTCCTGATAGGCAGGCGACACAAAATGTGTCACTGTCAAAAAAGTAGCTAGCTAGGTGATTACCCCTGGCTGTTCCAATTGCATCCATTAAATGCGATACCAATGCAGGAAAAAAAGTTTACTGCCTGAGAAGGCCTTCTTTTAGTTAACCAGGACATTGTCCAATAAGCAAAAAACAACAACACCAACCAACCTACACTACAAAAACTTCTAACTGGCCAAACCTGTAAAAATGGTTAATGACTTATTTTTTTGGGTGAGTGCCCAAACTGATGATGACTCTACAATTGTCCGGTCTTGTAATGCTGTCGCACCTCTGCGCCCTCTGAAGGTATCCTTCTAAAGCCAATATAAAGCAAATTTTTTTTGGAAAGCACCCCCAATTTCGGCATATTTTGAGATTTTTGACATTGCATCAGTGGCGTACCGACCGGGGGGCAGGGGCAAGTTGCCCCTCTGGCTCGAAAAAGTGGGACGATATGGACAAAATATACTCACCCTCTTTTTTGAGAATTTCAACCTAACTTGGGGTAAAAATTAAGTCAATTTTGGCGATTTCGAAAGTACGCACGCATTTCGTCACGTTCAGACTTAATTATAGCAAATCACCTGGGACGATACAAATTTCCCCAATGGTGGACGGCTTGGACATTTTGACCCCTCTGAATCGACTGCCCTCGGTACGTCACTGAGTTGCATTCAGTTGGTAATTGGCTAACATACCTGTGAATGCTAGAGCGAGCTCAGCATGTCTATATATGTGTCACAAATAATGAATTTTTGTAATTAGAATAATTAATATCGAAGATCTCCAATAATAATTCACTGCTGTTGAAAATGTCCTTCAATATAAAATAGCCGGGAAATTGTGCCAAATGGGTTTACTTTCATCCATTAGTTGTTCCTAGTTCAGGCAAGTTAAAGTTAGAGGTCATTGTGAGGTGGCATTATTTCGGGACTATTTCACCATTGACGGATATGCGTTCTCACAACTTTTTAGCTGATCCGACTTTGCGATGTTGTGTTATGAGCAAATGCTCCTTTTCTACAGTCCCATAGGCACTGTTCTAAAATTCTGTCCGTTAAAATACAAAATTGTGAATTTCTAACACACGATCGAATTTGCACGTAGATTGACACACATGGTTACTTAATGTGATCGGTTCAGATAAAATGTCAGCATTTTTTAGGTAAGTCGGGGGGGGGGGAGGCTGTGAATCCAAATGCCCTTTAACTTTACAATCAGGGAGACAATCAATTACAAAATCGCTTCTTTATGAAAAAATAGCATTTTTGAGCATACCACTCACAGGTTTATAGACAATTATCAACACAACTGTGCAAAAGTCTCAAATTTGAAAATTGGGGGCACTCTTCAAAAATGTGCTGTTATTGCTTTAAGTATTTCATTTGGTCTGCCAGGCTTCTATGTCCATGCATCGGATTCCAGTGGATGAGTTTTGATGTCATCTCCTCCTCCTACTGCAGTGCCCAGCAAATCTCAGGACCGATCCCGGATCTTAACACTCAGTCATGGCAGCTCTCTATACAGCCGTGCTGGGTCAAACAGCCATCCAGTTCTTTGGCGATCTGGGAGTCACAGTCCAGGCTTCACACTCATAGAGGAGTGACCAGTGTTGCCAGCAAAGAGTCTTTATTTGAAGCTCCTATGAAGACTCCATTTCCATATTTTTTTGTAGTTTGCTGCATACCCACATGTGCAGTTTTAGTTTTAATCTAAATATTTACTTTGATCCAATCCTAATGGATCAAGTCTCAGGGCTTTTAAAAAATGAAATATTATTCAAAATTACTATGAAAAACCACACACACATGTATTTTTAGCTTGTATACATTTTTTTAATTACGAAGGCACATAATGGAACATTTTGTACAATTTCTTGTCAGTCAAGTCACATTCTTTATTTATACCCAATTAAAATGCTCTAGCCATACCCTGTGAATAACAATGCAATGAATACAGATCGATACTTTTCTAACCCCCCCAAACAGGAGCGAAATGTGAAACCCTCAGACTGTTTAATGTTTTAAGAAATGAATGTTAAAATAATAAAACTTTATGGAATCATTCTATTCACTGAAGTGAAAGATGTGAACAAAAGTGGAGCGCTTACACATTCAAGATTTTGATAAGGTTCAGCCAGTTCTTTTGCCCTACAACATGCAGCATCAGGCCCGTTAAGGAATTTTCTTAAAGAAAAAGAGTCCAAAATTTAAGATGAATTTTAACAGAAAAGTTCACTTTCTGGGTCTTGCTTCTGAATGAAATGTAAAAAAAGGCCCAAGACCATTTTACTAGGGGGATTGGTCCACTTTTACAAAAAAGGACAATTTTTGATTGTCCTGCACCCCCAAAATAAATCCTCTGTGAAATTTCCCAAAAAATGGTGCATTGTGGGCTTGCACTTAATAACCTCTGGTACCGAGTGAAGTAACCAGCTGTGTACTTACCCGCTGTGATGCTCAGCTCTGATGTATCATGATGCCCTCTGTTGTCAATATGTGGCCAATAGAATAAAAAATTCGTGTTTGTAAGTACTTGAAGACATACAAATTAGTCAGAAAAAAGATGTACCTTTTACTATTACAATTTTAAAAGTACCAATTTGACCTAATTAGTGCCCCTCCCCTAATAAGTGCTTCCATACAGAATGTTACAAGTGATACACTGATAGTCCCCTTTCAATGCAACTGTTAAAACTAATCGGCAAAAAATTAAATAAAAATTATCATATGGAACTTTTGGGTTAGGATTCTTGATAATTTTGATCCCAAAAAATGCATGTCATCGCAAGGAAATCCCAATTTTTGCTTTTCATTTTAACATTTTAATAACTATAGGCATTGCTATAGACCCTGACTAGACCCAGGGCACAAATAGGTTGAATATGGTTATTAAGGTCCCTCACGATAAACATAATCCACATTTACTAAACTAACCTCAGATCAAGGCCCTTCAAAACGACACAATTGTTTAGCTAAACATATTTTTCTGCACATAAGGTATAGGTTAACGAATCAACATACACAAAAATCTGATTCAGCTCAAATTTGGGAAATGAACAGTTCATGTGACTATCTTTAAAAGTGTCTGACTATATTTAAAGGTGTAGTTCAGTGTTCCAGCACCTTCTGTTTTACTCAGTGTTCACTAGATATCCGTGAGAAAGCTTATTCACAACTTTTTAGCTGATACCGACTTTGCTGTTTTGTGTTATGAGCAAATGCACGTTTCCCACAGTCCATAGGCCACTGTGCTATAATCTGTACGTTGAAGGAGAGAGAAGAAAATACAAAATTGCGAGTTTCTTACACTACCGCTGAATTTGCACGCAAGATTTGGCAACAACATGGACTTATATTAACGGTTCAGATGATATGAAATCACAACTTTTTTAGGTAAGTCGGGGGACGAGGGCTGTGGATCACGGAATGCCCACTTTAATTAATCTACATAAAGATATATTAAAATCTCTCAGTCTGCCTTTAAATTTAATAATGCGTAACATTTTTATGCAGATTTTGGTATTTTTATGGTGGCATTTATGCTCAAAACAAAAAACTATGTTCCATCATACATCCACATGCGCATTGCTAGTGTACTATCATTGCTGGTCAAAATTAAGATTGAATAAACCCCGGAATAGGACCTGTATAGCCATGTACCTTTAATATGGTTAAAAACATAATCAGTGCCCATTGTGAGAGGACTGATATGAGTAATATTTGAATATTGGGATTTCCCTGCTTTACAAAGGAAGTGGCAACTCAGTATTGTCATGCATCCAATGGTTTCTGTTAAAGGGTTTGATGGTGTACAACTCGATAGAATTTCCCAGAATTCACGCGGTATTTTATGACAGTGTAGATCAAGAATCTGACGAAAAAGAGAGAGTCACGACTTTGTGTTGAGCTTTGGCCAAATCAAAAAGGATATTGTCACTTTTTAAACCATGAAAGTTTATGTCATTCTTCAAAAGTTTGAAAAAATGAGGGTCACCGACTTACTTTTTCTAAATAGGAAGACAATTTTAACTTTTAATATATTAAATCACTTTAGTATTCAACCACATTTAAAAAGCATTCAACATAAAGGCATACATTTCGCCCAGGACAGACCTTATAAAGGGCTGAAAGGGCAACAACACAAAAGACAAATCTACAATTACATAAACAAATACAGTAAAATACATTAATACTTTAGAAATGTTAACTTGTACAGAAAAAATATAGTTTTACTCTTAAAGGTGCACTTTCATGCACTCCACACAGTTCTATTTTATTAATTGTTCAATAGATATCCTTGAGAAAGTTTATTCAAAAAATTTAAGTTGATTCCGGTCTTGCGGGACGGTTGTTATGATGAATTGCTTATTTCCAGTCCCATAGACCACCGTGCTGTACTTTCCATATTCGGTTTACAGACCGAAAATATAAAAATGTGAATTCTTACAGATACGACCAAATTTGACCATGGATTACTAATATAAGGTAATGTTCAGAGATATAAAAAATCTCAACTTTTTGAGGTACGTTGGGGGACAAGGTTGAGATCAAGAATTGCCCTGTAGCTCAAAAAAACAGTAAAGGGGTTTTGAAAAAAAAATTCATTTGATATTTATGGATTTATTGTGTTCAATCTTTTTGCTCACGAATAAGCATCCCCCCTGAACAATAAAGCATGCATATATCTCCGCCACTGGCCTGGGTACAGTAAACAGTTGCAGCGGCTGGAGCAGGGTCATCACAGCCATGGACCATACGGACTAAAAAAACTCTTGCTATTATTAATCCAATAACGGGACTAATTGGACAGTACAAACAAAAAAATAGTAATGCCTGGACCACCGGCATCGGCCCTGGACCATGCGGGCTAAAACCGGTTTTCTTGCATTTCAGATGTGCAATCTAAGCATTAGATTAAAACACTCTGGAGTTGTTTAATAAAAAGGTATACTTGATACGCACACAAAGAACTGTTTTAGGCTTATATGATTTCAGCCTCAGGCGAGAGTAGACAGTGTTAAAAGCAAAACAAACTGCAAAACACCTTAATTTTAACCAATAGTTTACACCAAATGCCAGGGTTGCCCTATATGAAAAAATTGTGCCAGTGTCATTTTAAACTGCAAATGTGGTCTACTAGAAAGATTTATTTTGATATGAAAACTATCAAATTCATGTTCGTGAAAAGTCAGAAAAAAAATGCTGATGAAATGGCAGGTCTAGATTTATTAAAAATTGAAGATTTGATCAAAATGATAAAAGAGTTGGCCTCAACACGTTATCTCTGCACACTCTCTGCACTTAACTGCTGTCTGTCTAGTGTCTACTGGGTGGGACTTGATGGCTTCAGCAGCTGTAAGATGGCACTAACAGAGAGTTAATATTGGGGTCAATATCTATGTGTGAATGTAATTATGATAGTATGACTGAGCTTACTAGGTCAATAGGACAAGAAGATAGGGTGTACCTATGTTATGTGTCATGAGCATCCGGGTTTGTGCTAGTATGTGAAAAGCCAAAATTATAAGGTCTTTCTAGAAAAAAATAGAAAATCATCTCTCTAAATGTGATAGGAGATTGAAGCCGTGTCTCATGTAGGAATGTGTTGTATATCAGTGCTACTCTTAGTTTTCTTGTATTGTGATTAGGAGCATTAAAGTTCTCATGTAGGAATGTCAGTGGGTAGCCAGGTGGGGGCGGGGGGGGGGGGGGAATCAGTGCCCTCTGAAATTTGTTGAGGGTGGAAATCGGGAATAAAAACACTGATATTCATGTTGAATCAGCTCTTTTTCGGATTCTTTTGAACTGCGACCGGGAAATGTTTGCCTGTGATCAGGATATTGTGGCACCTTTTTTTTTTTTTTTGTTTTTGTTTTACCGGGGAAATGCCCCCTCGGAACCACTGGGCTGGGTACGCGCCTGAGAAAGTGTGTTTATATCAGTGCCACCATTTAATGTTCTTGTATGTGAATAGGAGCATTGAACAGTCTTGCATCATCATGTAGAATGTGTGTTTATATCAGTGGCTCTATTTTGTTTTGTAATGTGAGTAGGAGCACTGAAGTCCTCGCATCTAGGAATGTGTTTTATATCAGTGATATATTTTCTTGTTATGAAGATTTTAAAGACACTATCAGTGAGGATTCGCTATATCAGCCAGCAAAGATCGAAAAAAAATCATCAAAATCAGATTTTTGCATGTATGCAAACAAGAGTCAGGTATCATCCTACCCGGCAAATGAGTAACCAAAGCAACCTATATAAGGACAGAATCGGAAGTTTTAATCATTACTGGCCGAAGGACAACTACACACGTTATTGAATGGGAATAGTATCTGGGAAACACTGCCGTTTTTTCCTCTTTCTGTCAATTCTACAGCTCTGGACAAGGTAAATTATGAGAATTCTACAGACTTACCCTTACACTTTGAAGCTATTCATGGCAAATTCAAATATTTGGCAATTCACGGCATGAGTGTCTTTAAGAGCATTGACGTCCGTTCATCAGGCATGTTTTTTGGTGCTACAATTAGTTTTCTTGTTGTGAGTAGGAGCATTGCAGTCCTGCTTCTGTAAGATTTGTTTTATATCCGCAATACCATTGCTAATCAACCAATCATTTTCTGTATGCATTGGGAGCATTGTAGTCCCTGTCTCATTTATGAATGTGTTTTTTATCAGGTGCTACTCTATTTTCATGTATGTGAATTGGAGCTTGAAGTCCTGTCTCATGTGGGGAATGTTTTTTTAGAAGCTTTTATATCAGTGCTACTCTTATTTATTCACACGTGATTAGTAAATGTGGACAAGCATTACCTCATATGCAAAAACATGATTTGGTTAGAAAATTAAGGTGCCTTCTCTGAAAATCTCTGAATCAGCCGATCAACCATCTATTCGTTCTTTGACAGTTTTACTATTTGTGGGGAGAACCTCTAAAACTGGCAGCAATGTGAGCCTGTGAGGGCACATGTGGTCCGTGGATAACCACACCACCTCTGATGACCCAAGGGCCCGGGTTCGAGTCCCGCTCGGCCAATGTGTTGTGCCTTGGGCAGGCCACTTTACCTCGCTTGCTCTCTCCCATCCAGTGTTCAGTGACTTCAGATTTTTTTTAGGATACAAATTGGCACACAGGATCGATTGTAGACCACCTACCAGAACGTTCCAAGGTTTTTTGGCAGCAATAAAATCATAGCATTTTCACAGCAGTTTTTGTCTCTCTTCTCTACACAAAACCAATGACCTTTTGCAACAGTTCAGTTTGAATGCATTTTTTAGGACCAAAAACAAAAAATTGTTGTGTATTGGAGTAACCCGACCGCCGACCCTAATTGTGAAAATCAAGCCCTGTACAAAAAGTATTACTACCCTAATTTTGTCATTGATTTTCAAAAATATTATTTTTCCAGTGTTTTTACCATGATTTTTTTTTTTAACCCGATATTTTCTCAATATTTGTTTTTGAGTTTTTGTGGTGCGGAGGGGGGAAACGGGGGAAATCGGCGCGGTGAAGAGGGGCCAAAAGAAAGAGGCAAATAGAGGAGCACGGGGGAAAGGAAGAACAGTTGCAAAGATATGTGTGATGATTGACTGTAGATTAGGTAATGCATTATTCAAAAAAAATCCCCCCCACCCCGCCGACCCCTGTCCTATTTTGCACTGGCCCCCTACTCCAATACAACAATTTTTTTTGGCCTTAGGTAAACCCTCATTAGTTCAATGCCCACGTTCCAGATGAGACGAATCGGTCCAGGCATCTACCTGCAATAGGAGAACCATTCAAATTTTAGGGTCCACACAGGGGACAAATTTTGCACAAGAAACAAAAGTGATTTCCTCAATAAGCCAATAAATTGACTATGAGGACTTAACATTCATAAAATATTAATAGAGATACTGAATAATGTAGCAGCTTTATTTGGTCCAACAATTGGTCCGCTATCAATGGGTATTGTTTATCCGACCAAGGGGGTGGTTATTTCATAAGCATGTAATTTTCTGCTGGTCTATGAAGCATTAAATTAACACCGTACTTGGATAGAACGGACCATATCCAAATAAATGAACCAATACTAAGAGCTACTAAGTAAATATAGTATTTGAATTAATAAAAAACAATTGTGCGGAAATATTACTACATGCCACTGGGTGAGTTAAAGTGTTACTAGAAGAGCAAGTTTATTTTAGTGAGCTTTATTTTTGCACTTTTGCTGAGCAACAGTGGAGCACTATCAGTCGATCACCCAGAAAAGAGTTCCAAAATATTTAAAAATTGCAGAGGATAGCCTTAAAAGGGAAAGGGTAGGTCTATCATAAATTACTTTTCCAACGGAAGAATTGGCAGAAAAGGAAGATAACGGCATTGTTCAAAGATCTGAATCTTCATTCAAGTCTTGTGTAAGTGTCCATATGGACAGTTAATGACTTAAATTATCTGGTTTTCCTTATTAGGTTGCTTTCTGAGTCTTATCATTTACAGGTTACGTTAGCATACTGGCAAGTGTATTAATTAAAGCCCTGCACCAAAAAAAGAAAATCCTATGAGTGTCATAATTGGCTTGTAAAAACCATTAATTAAAAACACTGCCAAAGTGTTGTAAAAATCACTAAAAGTTAACTCCGTGAAATATTTATGGTTTAGGCGACGAAAAAAGAAAATCCCTCGGGTTTATAACGGGCGAGCTTGCGTACCTTCGATATGGGGTCGGTCCGTTCCTTTCTACCCCTTTTTTTTCTTTTTAAAAAAATTTTTTTTCTTTTCTGGGAGCTTACAGACACTATCATGATTTGCTAAATCAGCAAATCGAAAAATCATCAAAATCAATTTTGCAGTATGCCACGTATAGGCATCCTAACGTACCCTGCAAATGATAAGACCAGAAGCACCTAATAGGACAGAATCGGAGATTTTAGTCATTACTGTGCGAACGGACACGTACTACAACACAATTGAATGGCGAATCGTATCTTGGAAACCTGCCGTTTCCTTCCTTTTCTGTCAATGCTACAGCTTGAAAAGGTACTTATGATCATTCTACATACTTAAAACCCTTCACTTTGAAGCTATTCCTGAAATTTCATTTCAAATATTTTTCAAATCACTGATAGTGTCCTACCTTTTTTTAAAAATTGCCTAAAATAGCCCAAAAATCTGAAACATCAAGAGAAAAAAGACCTTTTTTACAACAAATTTTTTTTTTACTTTTACAAAAAAAGAATTTGCCAAAATTTGAAAATTTGGGCAAAAACAGGCTGCTTTTCAATGATTTTTGGAAAAAATTTTTAAAAAATCTGCAAAAACTGAAAAAATCAGGGTCTCGGGGAGCCCGT
The DNA here is from genome assembly GCA_023653785.1 of Ophioderma brevispina. Taxonomy (NCBI): domain Eukaryota; kingdom Metazoa; phylum Echinodermata; class Ophiuroidea; order Amphilepidida; family Ophiodermatidae; genus Ophioderma; species Ophioderma brevispina. Next base: position 5,357 of record JAMKCH010028468.1, on the reverse strand, counting down.
AACACAGGGTTTTTTATTTTTTCGTCGCCTTTATGGTATTCAATCGTCATTGGGTAACCTTGTCTATTTTTGATTGCTGTGTCCTGAATTGTATTGCCGATAACAAGGAAATGAGTCATTACTAGCTCTGAGAGTTGGAACCTCCTCACACCAAGGACACAGTTCATGGGTTGTATTGTATCATGGGATTGACACAAACTGCCCTTGTGTATCTGGGTATTATACATCTAAAACCCAAACACCAGGTGTTTATTTCTAAATACAACTTTTGAATGAAACTAGTGAACTGTGGCCATGGGGATTGAGACTTTACTGGTACATAGTGACTAGCTCTGAGAGTTTGTTTCAAAGATTTCTTTCTGCTGAGTTGGAAGGAACCCTGGACTGGAGAAGCGTCCTCACTCTATCACTGTCCTAGAAACAAAGTATGTGCCACAATTGCACACACATCTGTAGCCCAGGTGGGGGTATGTGCAGCCAAACTGGGGAGGGGGCCTTCAGTGGGAATGGCTTGTGAACTGATTTTGTCTCCTCCTCAAAATGTGCCTTAGGAACTGAAAATTTTGAGAAATTTGCAGGCTTTGGAATGGAAATCTTGCTAAAATTTAGCTTCTAAGGCAAACATTGTCCCAAAAGGCAACCCTTAAACTGAATTATGCTTCACTAACTTGGCCCATCAAGAACAACTGGGAGGAGGCGCGAAATGGTGGTCTTAAGTGCGTGCCATATTTGCAATGCTTACCAATGTATTCAATCACACCTGAAGTAGCCAAATCCACCGTTTGGAATAAAAATTATTATTTGTTTTTCTTCTGGGATCGTACTGACCCGATTATAGTCCCATGCCCGATTATAATACCACCCCCAAGTTTTGAAAGTATCTGAAAGATGTATAAAATCTACTCACCATAATATTTTTGCTGGAAGGCACTATAATTGTTTTGCTGGAAGCAACAGATTAATGCACTTTTTTGTTATAATCATCCTGGTTTGGAAGTTTTTCTTTGTGATTTCTCATTAACAAAATTACCTAAGTTTCATGCTCAGTTCATTTATAGGTTTTTTGATATCAACACATCCATTTGACAGTAACTTGTGAAATATCTGGAAATAAGTTTAGCTCTGAAAGGCTGAAATGTTTTGATGACTACAATGCTTTTTGTTTAGGTTGGAGATCCTGGTTATATCCACTCCCTAAAGTTCAAGCTAATTTCAGGGTAAAATACAGTAATATCAACATTTAATAGCACATTTTCCAGTGGATGCAAGCCCTCTTGGTATTATTATGCCGCCATCAGGAATTCATCACAATCATTTTGCTTCATCTAGGCCAGCAGCTGGCTAAGAACCACAATCCTATCAGCATTTAGATGTAAAATCCCCCATAACACTACCCAAATATGCTTTTGGGTCGATGAGGAAGTGAGAAAGCAAGAAAGTGCCTGGTCCAAGGGACAACACAGTTGGCTGCAGGTGGGACTCAACAACTCACAACTTCATGATTATGAGTCCTCTCGGGGGGGGGGGGGGGGTAGGTTATGCTGGATTTCAAAATTGAGGCTTCGGGCTGATTTGAGGCAAAAAATGGGGTCTCCGGAGCTAGGTTTTCCAAACAATTTCCGAAAAAAGCTGCGGATTTTCCTCAATTTCCAGCTCATTGTTTAGGGTGTTTTTGAGAAGAAAAATTGGTTAGTTTAGGAATAGCAAGGGCTTTGACTGAACAAGTAGGGTCTCTGGCAATTGGAAATGGTCTAAAATGGGGTTCATTGGAAGATAGAACAGAGAGCCTGAAATGAGGGTTCTTAGGCAGGCACATACCCATACAAACTCCCAAGGTGAGGTGTCTCTGGAGCTAGGTTTTCCCAAAATTTCAGAAAAAACTGCGATTTCCCTCAATTTCCAGCGTATTTTTTAGGTGGTTTGAAGACAAAATTTGGTAGTGTTTAGAATATTAGGTAGAATATGCTGTTGAACATGAAAAGTAGGGTCTTGGAACTGAAATGGTCCTAAAAAATGGGGTCAGTGGAAGTGGTATTGGAAAGTAGAAAAAGAGCCTGGAAAATGAGGGTCTAGGCAGCACATACCATACAACCTCCCAAAAAGATGTGAGGTCTCTGGAGCTAGGTTTTCCCAAAATTTCAGAAAGAAAAAAGAAAAAACTGCCGATCCCGATTTCCCTCAATTTCAGTGTTTTGAAGCACCATACCCATACTAACTCCCAATGTGAGAACCCCGGGGGAGTCCTCACCTTTCCACCGGGACCACATATATTTCCCTTCACTAGTACCACCAGTTCTATACTCTTTGGGCACCAACAGACAGGTAAGGCAATCAAGCATGCTTGCACAAGGCCAAATAAAAACATGCAAAGGAAAATTAACATTTTGAAAGGGACACACATATTTCCAGGAAAACTACAAAATTCTTTAAAATAGCTGTAAGGAATTGATCAGGACCACTAAAAAACAGTTGTAACATAGGGATCTATTGCAATAGCAAAACCTAAGGGGGTAACCAGGGTCACTTGTCAGAGGGGGAAAATTACCAATTTTGAGGCAGATTTTCCTGGGTGGAGAGGTTGTGAGGCAAGTAGATTTTCCTGCGTTGGAGGTGAAAAATTCCTGGTGAGCAGGCAACAAAAAAAGGAATGATTAGAGCATGATTTTTAAGCTCTCTGGGGTGAACCTGCCTCCGCCTGTTATGCACTGGCCACCCTATATGGCTGATTTTGATTTGACTCATATTCAATATAAAACATAGAGAATTTTAAATTTTAAAAAATTCACATTTTTGTACCTAAGAAAATTTCTCAGCTTAATACTTCGGATGGGGATATTTTGATGGGATAAGTTACGCAGTGGCAAAACAAAAATCAGTCACAGTCAGTAAGTTGGTCTTTCTCCTTCATTTCTGTCAAAAGATTTTCATTTTAATAGTTCATTTTTACATACACTAAGAAAATCAAGAACTTTTAGGCAATTACAATACAGGTGGTCATGTAACAGTCTAAAGGTTTCACAGGGCGATTATACAACTCTGAAGTGTACGTGTATGTTTTCTTGCATTTCAGATGGAAACCTAGCCACATCAAACCACTCTGGAGTGGTTTTTAAATTACAGAATTATTTGATTTAACTCACAAAACCAGATTCCCCCTAAGATTTTACATGGTGCTGCCCCTGACACAAGCAAAACATTTTAGGCTTATTCACAGTGCTGTAGCCTCCTGGTGATTCCGAGGGGGCAAATTTCCCGGTATTGGGAAAAACCATGTCTGCCGTCAACAGAAGCAAAAGAATCCGCAAAAGGGCTGATTTAACATGAATATCCGTGTATTTATTTTCCCGCTTTTCCCCTCAGATTTTTTTTTCAATAGGGGGCACATCGTGCCCCCCCCCCTTTTCCCTCTCCCCCACATTGTCTACACTCCACTGCTTTATTGCATTTTAGTGAGTGTTACCACAAGCTCTCCGAAACGCAAAACTAACATACACTAGAACCAGTTTTTGAACCAAAAAAAATGAGGGTGTCCGTATACAAATCTGATTGTCTCATTACAAGGTTCACAGAGATTCCACATATCATGCAGGTGTTCCTAAAAAATTGAAAGCTCTGACTTTTGCACTGATTGAAAGCTTTCCATAAAAAATATCCCCATCTGAAAGGATTGAGTACAAAAAACCATAAAATTTTCTAATTTCAATTGGAGTCCAAAAAAAAACCCCACAAAAAACAACAACAATCAGGACAACAACTGCTGGAAGTTGGAACTTGTAAACTCCCCTGACCTTTGTGTGTACAAATATGAAGCCAAATTGGGATCAAAGGTCAGATAAAGAGTCAATTTGTGACACCCAAATGAGCCTTGGTCACGTGGTTCTTGTGACCAAGTATGGTATAAAATGATTGAGCTATAGTTATTGTCCGAGCTATAAATCGAGTGCAAAAATATTGGGTGAGACACCGCGAGTCGAATATTTAATATTGGGCGTAAATCATCCAATTTCATCTTAGTGTTAACTTGGGATCAAACATTTTTCCCACACTGATCCACACAAACATAATTAGTTAAAGGCTGACTCACCTGAGATTTTGAAATATAATATTTTTGTCTATTAATTAGAAATAGCCACTGGAACAAAAGATAGTTCACCACAAATGCATAAGTATAAAAGTTTGAGATGATCAAATTTTTTGTTTTTCACCATGAAATTTATGTATATTATAACGTCCTATAGGATACTGTTTACTCAAACTCTGGATCAAATTTTTAACAAAATTGTATTTTCTATATAGGGGGACTTCAATTCGAGCTTAGCTATTTCACACAGTGATTAGTATATGGACAAGCATTATTTAGGTAAAAAAACATGATTTGTTTGAAAATTGATGGCCCCTCCTCAGGAAATCTCTGAGTCACTGCCAGAATGACAGCAGTGAGCATCAACTGAACCAAAGGAACCACGGCATACGTACACACAGACAGACAGCAATCCGCTATCTCAAAATCCCCCCTGGCTTTTTAAGCAAAGGGGGAAAAAATAGCAATCTTATAGTGATAGAGTTGTAAAAAGAGCAATATTGTTGCATATCCATTCAACCTTACGCTTTTTGACCTTGTGCAAATTGTCCTCCTTCTTTTTTTTTGTGGGAGAAGCGTGTGGCCCCACTGGTTAGGGTATTAGCCTTTAGTGCTAAAGTTCCCGTGTTCAACTCCCGGCAGGACCACTTGCAGGGATTTTAATCGGGTACTAAATTCTGGATGTTTAATCTGTACAAGAGCTATTGATTGAAATTGGAATTCGGCTCTACATGCATACATACAGCTGGTTTATAAGGGCCAAATTTCATAAAGACCACGGCGCAGAAAAGATGGAAAAACAAAAACATTTTGAAAGACCACCACAAAAGCAAGCAAACTGAAACCATTCAGACCAATCATTTTGGAAGAGGTGGGTCTTGACCACTTTCTTAAAAATTGTCAGTGAAACAGAGCAACGGAATAGTAGATGGTGAAGCAATTCCAGATCGCGGAAGCTGCCATAGAAAACTCTTTCAAAAGCGGATTTCAGTCCCCTGTTGTATTTTGGAACAACAAGACGGGTGGTATCTAGTGCAGATCGTCCTCCAGGACAAGTTGGTTCTCAATTATAATGGCAGATGTTAAATAATGGGTCCGAGTTTCATGCAAAACTTTGAAGACATCCGTATGATTTTATACTGAATCCTTTCTTTCCCAGGAAAACCAATTTAGTTGGTGCAGAAATCTTCCCCATGGTTTCAATTGGACTTGGCAAATGAACCTGATAATATCCCGTCCTTCGGACGACGTTAAGAAGCCGTCAGTTTTTTGTGCC
>JAMKCH010028467.1:0-58496 GCA_023653785.1 Ophioderma brevispina | reverse complement strand
CTTTCACACAATATGCCAAACTTTGGCTGTGATAGCTCTTTTAGGGAACTTGAGGGGGGAGGTTGTAGGGCCTGTGCCTTCCTACAATATGCCCCAGTTTGGGAATGAATGAATGACACGGATAGTAGAATTTGTGCCTTCCTACATTTTGCCCAGGTTTTGTTGCTGTAGACAAAAATGGCAAAATATGTTGACCTTTTGGTGGACACAGACATCCAGACAGAAATTACCATTTCATAAGCCAAATTTTGCAATCCGTCCAAAAATAAAACCATGAACAAACCCACACACTCATAATAAAACGCAATAACTCTTGGCAACGGACTTGATGTTTGGATTTCACAAATTAGGATAAATGAATTAGAGCTGAGGTCATAGTCATGGTTATAAATATGAATACATTGTTGCACAATGGAAAGACGGTACCGTACTGCTTTATTTTGAAACGTCTGATCACCTATGTGTCAAAAAACATATTCTTAGGTATTTACCAGTCTTGTAAAATTTTGAAATGTATATAAAATGTGATTTTGATTGCATACAAGGACAAAATATGGTCTCATCCTAAAAAGTAAATTAATTTCCTTTTTAGAAAGGTTAGAAGGTATACTCAAGTTGTTTTTGTACTTTGATGAACCTGTACAAATAACTTAATTCTTTGGCTACTAGGTTAATCTCTTCAGCATCAACCAATATAGTTTAATTGAGTTTCTGTCATCAACATAATAATATGGCACACCAAAATCTATCAATCAGTATCAACCTAAATTGAAAAAAAAATTGCCTTAATTGACCATAAGTTTTAAAGATCAGTTTGAAAGGGTACAGAGTCCATGGACAAATTACGAATTAAAGGGCCACGGTTCGATCGCTAATAACCTCTTCCCCAGGGACCCAGATTTTACTGGAATTGGTCAAAATTTTGGTATCAGAAGAAAGCTACTATTTTTCTCATTTACCCTGTGAAATCTTAGGGCTAAAGGATGTTTGGTTTGGATGTTATGAGTGAAAATATGGTCAACCAATATTAATTTTACAAAGTACTCTATGGTGATTACAAAATCACATTTTTAGCTCTCACATCAAAACGGGTTGAAATACCGATGCAAAACTTTACAGATTGGGTTTTGGGGTAAAGGCCATTCTATTGAGATGAACAATTTTTGGACTTAAATTGGGTCATCCCCCTTTAAGTTTTGAAAAATAAACTCATTCTTAAAGAGACATGAGGACATTTCCAGAAAGAAGTGCCCCCAATTTTTTTTCGAACCCGGGTTTTTTGCATATTTGGAATGCTTACATATGTATTAGATCACACCTGAGCCGAATACGCCATCTTTATGTAATAAGATAATGATTTAGAATTTTCTATCGTGCACGACAGGAAATCAAAGCATGGTTTTCTATGGAGACGATTACGATAGCGGGCAAGTTCAAAACAAAATTTGCGGTTTTCGTTTGTACTTGTTTCTCCAATACACCTTTGAAACGTTCTCAGTAGGTGGTCTACAACTGATCAAGTGCAATTTATGAGAAATTCGTATTCTAAAAAAAATCTCCTCCCGCCACTTAAATATTATCAGAGTGTTTCTTTTCATCAAATCCATTATTTGTGATAGCAAAATAGCATACAAATCATGTGCATGTATTTCTCCCTAAATGCTTCACCCTTAACTGTGCCCCATATTCTGAAAAGTCTGTATCCATTCCCAATAACTCTCAAACTTTTGACTCTGAATACAAACCATACCAATTTAAATGTTGGTTTTGGAATACTATTTATGACAGGAATATTAAAGTATAAGGAAGCCACCTATTTAACTATTTTCTATTTGCATTATTTATGTCTGAACACATCATTCACAATTTCACCCACTGTGTCTTAATCAAGTCGAGCTATTAAAAAAATTGCCACACAAACTTTTTTCTAATTTTATACAAATAGAGCAATCCTACTTCCTGGTAACGGCATTCTGACGCAACCGATGTCATGCTCAGTTTGCTCTAGCTGGCATGATGGACAGGCATCTAAAAAGTTAGTTCCTGACTGCGGTATTTAGAATATCCCCGGTTTGTTTTTGTAGCTAAAATCAGGATGGAAATTAAATTGCTAGGAAAAATTGGTTAATTTGGGATGTCACGTCCTATATTATCTGAGGACGGTAAATGTGTGGCATTTATGGATATAGGTTATGATAAATGACGGGCTATGTGGAATGTTCACGGCTACAGGTTGGACGAAACATTATAACATAGATGCAATGACTATCAATTGCAGTAATTTATTTACAATTAATAAGGAAGGTCTTATTCAGTGATGGCGCCAATGGGAAAATCTTGTGTGTGCAACTCTGGGAAAAGTTGATAGCAAGGGGGGTGGGGATCTGTATTTTGTATACATTTAGGCTCACTACCACATTCAGGAAACCTTTAAGGAAATGAGGTAATACTGTTAGAATACCACAGTGGTGCTAAGCGAGGGAAGACCCACTGCGCTAACCCGACCCCCCTGTTGGTCAGTTGCAACTGATCATCTGCTTTTTTATTCTTTCAAAGTACAGTCAGCAATTGTACTAAAAAGTCAACCCATGTCTTGTTGCCAGATACTATTTAGAGACTGTATTAAATCCATCTACTAAGGTACCAATGATGTAGGTACTTCCATGAGTACTCTGTCAAAATGGGGTGAATGTTACAATACCAAACAAATTACCTGACTAGGGTGAACTTGTGACCAATTGTACCTCGCTGAATCTGCCTTAAAATATGCATTGCTCTGGCCACCCGGGCTCCTCAAGTGAGAAGATTGTGTGCTCTGTGTTTGTGAATCTTGCTGGCTTTGTGACATTGATTCCTGCCAGAGAAAACAAACAAATTTTAATGCAAAGTATACAAATATTTGAGGGGCAAGTCATTATTGTCAATAGTACAAGTGAGTGGAATAGGAAGCTTTTGAGGATAAGTATTCTTGCCATGCCTGAAACATAAGAAAATAATGGTACCACCAACAAAACTGAAAAACAACTAGACATTGGCTGTGACCACAGATCACAGCCAATGTCTAGTTGTTTTTCAGTTTTGTTGGTGGTACCATTATTTTCTTATGTTTCAGGCATGGCAAGAATACTTATCCTCAAAAGCTTCCTATTCCACTCACTTGTACTATTGACAATAATGACTTGCCCCTCAAATATTTGTATACTTTGCATTAAAATTTGTTTGTTTTCTCTGGCAGGAATCAATGTCACAAAGCCAGCAAGATTCACAAACACAGAGCACACAATCTTCTCACTTGAGGAGCCCGGGTGGCCAGAGCAATGCATATTTTAAGGCAGATTCAGCGAGGTACAATTGGTCACAAGTTCACCCTAGTCAGGTAATTTGTTTGGTATTGTAACATTCACCCCATTTTGACAGAGTACTCATGGAAGTACCTACATCATTGGTACCTTAGTAGATGGATTTAATACAGTCTCTAAATAGTATCTGGCAACAAGACATGGGTTGACTTTTTAGTACAATTGCTGACTGTACTTTGAAAGAATAAAAAAGCAGATGATCAGTTGCAACTGACCAACAGGGGGGTCGGGTTAGCGCAGTGGGTCTTCCCTCGCTTAGCACCACTGTGGTATTCTAACAGTATTACCTCATTTCCTTAAAGGTTTCCTGAATGTGGTAGTGAGCCTAAATGTATACAAAATACAGATCCCCACCCCCCTTGCTATCAACTTTTCCCAGAGTTGCACACACAAGATTTTCCCATTGGCGCCATCACTGAATAAGACCTTCCTTATTAATTGTAAATAAATTACTGCAATTGATAGTCATTGCATCTATGTTATAATGTTTCGTCCAACCTGTAGCCGTGAACATTCCACATAGCCCGTCATTTATCATAACCTATATCCATAAATGCCACACATTTACCGTCCTCAGATAATATAGGACGTGACATCCCAAATTAACCAATTTTTCCTAGCAATTTAATTTCCATCCTGATTTTAGCTACAAAAACAAACCGGGGATATTCTAAATACCGCAGTCAGGAACTAACTTTTTAGATGCCTGTCCATCATGCCAGCTAGAGCAAACTGAGCATGACATCGGTTGCGTCAGAATGCCGTTACCAGGAAGTAGGATTGCTCTATTTGTATAAAATTAGAAAAAAGTTTGTGTGGCAATTTTTTTAATAGCTCGACTTGATTAAGACACAGTGGGTGAAATTGTGAATGATGTGTTCAGACATAAATAATGCAAATAGAAAATAGTTAAATAGGTGGCTTCCTTATACTTTAATATTCCTGTCATAAATAGTATTCCAAAACCAACATTTAAATTGGTATGGTTTGTATTCAGAGTCAAAAGTTTGAGAGTTATTGGGAATGGATACAGACTTTTCAGAATATGGGGCACAGTTAAGGGTGAAGCATTTAGGGAGAAATACATGCACATGATTTGTATGCTATTTTGCTATCACAAATAATGGATTTGATGAAAAGAAACACTCTGATAATATTTAAGTGGCGGGAGGAGATTTTTTTTAGAATACGAATTTCTCATAAATTGCACTTGATCAGTTGTAGACCACCTACTGAGAACGTTTCAAAGGTGTATTGGAGAAACAAGTACAAACGAAAACCGCAAATTTTGTTTTGAACTTGCCCGCTATCGTAATCGTCTCCATAGAAAACCATGCTTTGATTTCCTGTCGTGCACGATAGAAAATTCTAAATCATTATCTTATTACATAAAGATGGCGTATTCGGCTCAGGTGTGATCTAATACATATGTAAGCATTCCAAATATGCAAAAAACCCGGGTTCGAAAAAAAATTGGGGGCACTTCTTTCTGGAAATGTCCTCATGTCTCTTTAAGAATGAGTTTATTTTTCAAAACTTAAAGGGGGATGACCCAATTTAAGTCCAAAAATTGTTCATCTCAATAGAATGGCCTTTACCCCAAAACCCAATCTGTAAAGTTTTGCATCGGTATTTCAACCCGTTTTGATGTGAGAGCTAAAAATGTGATTTTGTAATCACCATAGAGTACTTTGTAAAATTAATATTGGTTGACCATATTTTCACTCATAACATCCAAACCAAACATCCTTTAGCCCTAAGATTTCACAGGGTAAATGAGAAAAATAGTAGCTTTCTTCTGATACCAAAATTTTGACCAATTCCAGTAAAATCTGGGTCCCTGGGGAAGAGGTTATTAGCGATCGAACCGTGGCCCTTTAATTCGTAATTTGTCCATGGACTCTGTACCCTTTCAAACTGATCTTTAAAACTTATGGTCAATTAAAGGCAATTTTTTTTTCAATTTAGGTTGATACTGATTGATAGATTTTGGTGTGCCATATTATTATGTTGATGACAGAAACTCAATTAAACTATATTGGTTGATGCTGAAGAGATTAACCTAGTAGCCAAAGAATTAAGTTATTTGTACAGGTTCATCAAAGTACAAAAACAACTTGAGTATACCTTCTAACCTTTCTAAAAAGGAAATTAATTTACTTTTTAGGATGAGACCATATTTTGTCCTTGTATGCAATCAAAATCACATTTTATATACATTTCAAAATTTTACAAGACTGGTAAATACCTAAGAATATGTTTTTTGACACATAGGTGATCAGACGTTTCAAAATAAAGCAGTACGGTACCGTCTTTCCATTGTGCAACAATGTATTCATATTTATAACCATGACTATGACCTCAGCTCTAATTCATTTATCCTAATTTGTGAAATCCAAACATCAAGTCCGTTGCCAAGAGTTATTGCGTTTTATTATGAGTGTGTGGGTTTGTTCATGGTTTTATTTTTGGACGGATTGCAAAATTTGGCTTATGAAATGGTAATTTCTGTCTGGATGTCTGTGTCCACCAAAAGGTCAACATATTTTGCCATTTTTGTCTACAGCAACAAAACCTGGGCAAAATGTAGGAAGGCACAAATTCTACTATCCGTGTCATTCATTCATTCCCAAACTGGGGCATATTGTAGGAAGGCACAGGCCCTACAACCTCCCCCCTCAAGTTCCCTAAAAGAGCTATCACAGCCAAAGTTTGGCATATTGTGTGAAAGCACAATATAATATACTACCCATATCATTCAGGACCCAAGGAGTGCTCCTATCCCTTGGAAGTGCAAGCAATTCATCCATACCACCATTGACGGGTTACAGATTTTTGCCTTTGCGTTTTCATTATGTTAAGTTATAATAAACCCGTCCAGGCTGTAGCTAGCATTTGGATGCCAAAATTCATCTCTTTCATAGAAAAATAATGACGCATGTTTTCTGTCAGCTTGCCAGGAATAAATGCTGGTATTTGCTTTTGACTCTGCTAAGTTTCATCTGACTTTTTTCTTCCATTGTAAATGTGATGGCTTATCTAAATTTTTGGACATTCTGTTTAAAAATATTCTAATTTGCCAAGAATATGAAATTAATGGCCACCTAAATAATTAGTCCAAAAATAACTGACTTTTAACAGGGTCTGTAATGAAATTGACCGATAGTTTAATGAATAGCCATAGTTGATGTATGTAATTGTTGACATTGGACACTAACATCAACAGAGATGTATGTAAGAGTTAGATGAAATATAGTATACTTCTGTTACATTCCCCCAAATTTCCGTCCGTAACGTCTGACAAACAAGGACTGTGGATTTTAGATGAATAATTGGGGGTGGTGAACAGTTCCTCCCAAAGGCTGGTAGTGCACTATTTTGAACTGACTGCCCCCATGGATTCTATATCATGTCAATATTCACTCCCAAACAATTAAAAACAAATAGTTAGGTGTATACTCTGGGTCATAATTTCTGGCCCTAACCAAAGCGCCGCCGGTGATCGTGCGCCGTTTTGGCGGGGGGGTTTTGGTTGGTTTTAGGTGGCATGTTTTAAACTATCCAAGAAATTATGAGCCAGGAGTATAGTTTAGTCGTGAGCTACCTCTATAGTGGATGTATAATACTCTTTTGAGAATAGATGTATATGATAGGTTTCATGCATGTGTACATGAGAAAGACAATAGTGCTGCAGCATTCGATCATGTTCTATAGCAAAAGTTCATGTTGTTGAACTGTTTAACCCAGAAATTGACATATTTGCCCGCTCCCATTTTATTGCCTTTTTGAGCTTTTCAAAACTGCCATTTAAACTCGAAAATTCAAATGATATTTTACGTACGAGAAATGGAAACGTAATGCTCTTCAGATCCGATTCCCCCGCCATAACCTAGTCATTTCTGCTAAAGTATTGCGGTTTTTTTTTTTATTTTAAAGCCTCACAAGAGACCAATATATGGAATGGATGCGAAAGAAATAAATCTGAAAAGATAAAAATGAACTACTGTTGAGATTGATAATCATATATAATATTCAAAATAACAAAACAACACTGCGACCTAAGGCCAGCGAATATTAGTCACCCTTCTAAATTATTGTCTACAAGTCTTCACACAATAGTTCCAGGGAAACTATTTAAAACACGTGCAATGAATATTAGTACGGAAATGAAACAAAATTACTAAGCTTTGAAGGCATTATAATACCGATTCTTAGCAAACAATTGTTTTGACGGATTATTAAAAGGTCACACATGCGCTTGCAAGGCGATGGACAAAACTTGGGTGGGGTTGTGTAAGAATAATCTGGTTGCAATTACATTGTCAGAAATTAAATTGATTCGCTGTGCCCCTTGAAAGTGGCCTTTGAGGCATTTCCTTTAATTTATTCGTATGATTGATTTTAAGACTTCTGTTTCACTTCCAGGCCTTTACAATTCTCTTCATGCCCATGATGTGGTTTTGAAAGATGACATTTTTGAATTGCATGGACTTTGTCGATAGTCACTTGTATGCTAGAGTTACAGTTAAATTGTATAGTATCAAAAATACTTTCGGTTGGATTTCACTTTTCCCTAAGTGTAGGTGCTGCAGTCAATAATTAACGGGGCATTCGTGATCCACAGAGCACTCGTCCCCCCGACCTTATCCCAAAAAAGTTGAGATTTTAATATCATATGAACTCGTTAACATTAGCCCCGTTAACATTAGTAATCCATGTGTGCCCCAGTCGTACGTGCCCCAGATTCGGCCGTGTCTGTAAGTTAATTTGCAATTTTGTCTTTTCTGTCCGCTAAACGCGACAAATTATAGCACAGGGCTATGGCGACCGTGGGGCGAAACGAGCCATTTGACTCATAACACCAAAACCGCCAAAGTCGGGATCAGCCTAAAAAGTTGTGAATAAGCTTTTCTCAAGGTATCTATTGAACAAGAAAATAAAACAGAATGGGCTGGAATCACGAAAATGCACCTTTAATGACTTTCAAGTCAAATTTGTAAGTTGTTTTTAGCAACTTTCATATTGAATTCAAATGAGTCATCATTGAATTTGATTTTTTTTTTGTAGTTAAACCGATCCACGTAATTGATTTTATGTACCAACCAATAACACAGTGATGAATTGACACATACACTTTGGTTTTTTGTCAACAGTCAATGTTGCCGAAAATCATTTCATTATGAACACCTACGAAGCGCCAAATCTTGGGGCGGTTTGAGAACTGAATTTTTGTGAAATGAGGTGGATCTAAACAAGGTATAGTTGTCTAGGCCTGGCAGACAACGTGTTACGTCATTTGGGTTCAAGGTTCCTCCGGGGGCGTAAACCTTTACCCATTGCTTCGATTTTGTTGAAAATGGTGTCAAATTGTTCGTCTTGTCTTATTTGACCAAAATTGCATTTGGTTTTCATAATTAGTGGCAAAATGTAACAAGGATCTACATGGTCTATACGGGTCACCAAAAATTGACTTCAAAATTGTATACATAGCTGTCCTCCAAAGAATTAAAATGAATAGTCTGCTTTCAGTATGACCAAACAATAATTTGACACCAGTTCAACAAAATCTGAGCATTGGCAATATTTTTTTTTCCCATGATGACTCTTTGAACCCTATCAGGGCTGTAGCCATATAACTACATGTCCAACCTAGACAATGGTGAGACATACAGTGGTGTACATTAAACACAATTTGACTTGATTTCAAATTTACCCCTGTAGTAATTTTACCCCCTTAAATAAAGTTCCCTACATTTTCCAGAGGTCAGACCCACAAATTCTGATTCAGCACACTCCAAACTATAGAATCATCTTCAACCTTCTCCCCCAACTTTGAGAAGATCTCATTTCTAACCTACTAGAAGGTGGGTTTAGACTATAGGTTGTTTGTACTTGGGTCAGGAAAACATTTATCATGGTTGGGTGTAATTCATGAAGAAGTCTATCAATTCCACAATTATCTACAAAGAAGTCTACAATTGTGGCAATCATAATGTGTCAATGACTGATTGCAACTACATTTTGTGTTGTGCCTCTATTTCACATATGCATTTTCTGTCACTTTAGCCATCAGGATCTCAAATTCATGTTGACTTGTGTTTCCATCTGCACAATATCATGAAGTGAGATCACCTCTTTTCCACAGCTGCTTCAAATGTCCATCAAGTGCCACCTTACTATGTGGGCACCTTTGTACTGTGATATTTGGTGGAAAGTCCATATTTTTCTTGTCACCTGAAGTGAAGGTTAAAATCATATATTTTATTTTGTTTTAATCTAACAGGGCCACTACTAAATGTGTGTGTGTGTGTGGGGGGGGGGTATGACCCTGATAATCCAAAATAAATAGGACACAGACAAACATACATGGTAAGGAAGAGAGAGAGCACTATGAAATCAATAGTTGGACCTAATGTCACCAAAGGTGCTTCTCTAAAATAAATGGAATCCTAAACACCCCCTGGTAAAAAGGTCTAGTGAAAGACCTTTTAACTCACACAGCTTTTTTCCTGCAGTACAAGTAATAATTTTTGTAGACCCCAATTGATACAGTTTGTAAAATGTGAAAATGAGTGGAACTTAATATATAGGAATTACAGAAAGTGTATGACATGCTTGTCATTCATCAATCAATTTCACCAATAAAACATTGTGGCTTTTGACAATGAAGCAGATGCAAGACACAAAAGCTTAGAAAGTTGATTTTAGGAAAATAACTAATATAAGCATGTGAGAAGGATAATAATCTTTAATAGATTCTTGAAAGATGGTGTGCTAAGCAAGTTCCTCATGTTATTAGCAGAATAATTTGATGGGAAAAAGTGTTTGATTGTCATGGTTGGTTATGTTTCTCAAATGAATGAGACCAAGAGACGTTCTGCAATAGTGTGTATGTTGGTTTTGAAGCTCAATTCATTTTTGAGCCTTGTGTTTGTTGGAGGTAAAAACACTGGATCTTGGTCATACCTGTAATCAAGAATGCTTGGTAGGAGAGAGCATAGCACACGGGTTGCTTATCCAGCTTTGGTATTGCAGGGCCCTGTTCAATTCCCATGAGGCCATTCCCTGTAAAGTCAGGTACCTAATTCTTTGAATTGATTAAAAATTTATAAATTCTTAGTTCTCCATGGTTCATTTGGACTGGCGTAACTAAACCATGAAAATTCAAACTTTGACCGAGGATGTTCAGCCATTGATCTGTTGTTATATTACCCTCAAAAGTTTATTAAAATATTATTTTCTCATTTATGTGAGAAAAGTTTCTCACAGGAAAGAGTATTTTTGTTTACTATAAAAGACGCGAGGCGATATACTAAGGTGGATTACTCATAGAGTTTGTTATTTATTTGAAGGTGCAAATGTTTGATTGCACCATAGGCGAAGTGGGGAATTCCCCAAGATGTAAACTAGTAACTGATTCAGCTTGTTTATGCTTGTAAAGATCAAAACATTGCAAGATCGGGAAATTCCACCCCATAGAGTTTATATATATGAAGTGGATGTAATTCGGGTGAAGAATTCCGATTGGTCAGCTAGTGTTAAGGTTATGTTAGCATGATAGAATGATGTAATGATTATGTTATTAGAAAGGGGAAATCTATCTGTGAGTAGTTAAATACTATCAATGGAAGACTTCTGCCAGGCATCCACTACAACAAGTAGCTAGAAGAAGAGAGTTGTACTCGGCATTAAGGAGCAGAAAGGTAAAGTACCTAGGGCCAGGATATATAATTCATGTGAGCAGAGTTGCTGTAATTATTTCTACTGTCGTCTTTGAAGCCGAAAGTGCTGGGAATCAAATAGGATTCCAATTGTGGAAGATAGAATCGTGGTGATTATCTTGACGATATACTGTGGAGTTATTAGCGTGAGGGACTTAATTTAACCTGTCGTCTGAACTGCTGGACATATGATGACCTCAGGACTGAGAAGATTCCCTTGGAATATAATACCCGAGGAGTTTTGTATGAACTGTGCGCCGTCATTTTGAAAATCTTCGCTGTGAGGACATAGTTATCGTTGACTGCAACGCTTCTGTGGACATTAGTGGACATTCTTGAGGACAATAAGTATTAGTTATATAAATTGGTGTAATTGTGGGATTTGATTTATGTATTTTTGTTTTGACATACCAAATTCTTGAACCCAAATCAAGTTAAAATCAGTTTTTTTTTTAATTTTATTATATATAATTTAGATATTTGTGCACACGGCTCATTTATTTGTGTTTTGGAAAGGTCTTCTGACCTTAGACGTCTACGAGACGTCATAAACTACTGTGTACAGTGAGTGATTCTTCCACATGCCTATTGTCGTCAGTTTAAGTAATAGCAGGGTGCAAAACCACTAACTTTCCAAGGCAACTTGAGTCATCATTGGGAATCAAGGGTTGAACATTATGAACCCAGGCTAAATATAACATGAACAAATAAATTCCAAACATTTCAATGATGTTTCAAAAAGTAAAATATAGTAATCAGTTACGGGCAGATAAGTAATACTGGATAGCAAGAATTTTAACAAGGTGTTATATTATGCTTTTGCAGTTAACTTGAGGGTGGCAATTTTTTAAAACCTTCATTTTTTTGATGAATGAGGGGTTCAAGTGTAGGTGTTTGGAACTGGGAATTAATACAGCCAAAGACTGTTCAAGACTTTAAAAATTATGAAAAATTTAATTACCAATAATCCCCCCTGTATTGATACTGTAGAAGTAATAATAATCCCATTTTGCCACAAAGCTAATATTTACTAATTGAAAACATGTTTATCAGTGTGTGTGAACCTTCTCACTCCACCCTACACTTGGTGATGCGAGTTTATATCCAATTGTCTGTTGATTCACCTTCTGGTTTAGTCCCTTTCGAATTATTTCCTGAAAGTTTTAACAGCCATTCACACTGTCTATTCTCCAACATCCTGGCACTTTTGATACGATGCTGATGTGATGCTGCTGCTGGGCTGCAGAGTTGGCCAATTTTGATGTGGTTTCCTGAACGGATGAGCAATGGTTGGAAAGCCTCCAAATGGGACCAGAAAGAAGTGATGATGATAATAAGTCGGAAACAGAAGATCTAAGTGAATCATTCCAGTCATAAAGGTACAAACTTACTTTTTAAGAGACTTTAAAGTTGTTTCTTGAACATTAACCACAATTGGGCATTAACATAATGGGTGTTAATTTCTGGCAGAATGTGCAATTATGATTAATCTTTGTCAGGGTATACAGACAGATTAAAGTATTTCTATCATTTGGAACATCCACGGCCAACTTTTTTTGTTGAAGATCGCAGTCCAATTGGGGGGGGGGCACGTAGTCCAATATCTTTAGCGTTTGGTTTTGTTATTGGAAAGTTTGAATGCTTAATACTGAGCAAGTTCAAAAGTCATTTGGTTTACACCAGGAATCAATTAATTCTAGATCACTTGGATTTTATAGATCTGGGCAGGCTTCAATTTCAGATATATTTAAAATAATGTGAAAATGCGGCTTACAGTGCAAGAGTTCCAATAAAAAGTTGCAAGATAGGGCAAAGAAATACAGGGTGAACTCAGTTTTATTTTGGGGTGCATCCAATGGACGAGTCAGAAAAACTGGTTCGAATAATGGGCGAGACACATCCAAATAAATAGAGGGGAACCGTGTAAGGCACTACGGTGTTGTGCTGTATTGTGATGTAAACACGCAAACTAACCAATTGAGTGTTGTGCTCTCAATAATGGGCAAAGAGGTAATAGAATTCTTGGAAAGAGTTCCATTTGACCCCTCTTTAAAATTTTACAGGAAACAAGTTATTTTTTATTTTAGCCGAACACAACAAAACCCTAACCCTAAGGCAAAAATAAAGAAGTATTTGTTGCATGTAGAACTTGAAAGGGGTGAATACGAAATTCTTATCTGGACTATGCACGTATTCCAATCAAGAACCAAGATTTCATCTTGCAAGGATGTCACATTTATCTATATATTCAGTCTTGTGACAACGTTGAGTAATAGTTAAGAATCAGTGATTTTCCTGATTTGAATGACAAATTTCCGGTTTCTTTGATGTACAGAGGGGGTTGGTCAACTTCCTTTCCCATTTTTCCGCTTTTTCCAATTGCAAATGCCAATACTCCAGGGAATAAAGTAGTTATTATGAGCCACTAAGTGGAAAAAACTGTGTGATGATAAGAAAAATTTGTAATCTGGAGAGGCTTCTGAAGGATATTTTTTTAGAAGTTTGGACCTCATTCAGAATGACCAAAAGAGTTCTATGCAATCTTTGGTATCCAAAGAGTAAACAAAATATATCGAGTGTAACCCATTGAAAACTGATTTTACCTGAATAGTGGATTTTTTTCAAGTGGAGTAATGGATTCCCAAATTGTGTGCTAGATTTTTTGATATTCCTAACAGGAAATGGAAAGTTTAGTCATAGGGCCAAAAAAAAAAAAAAAAAAAAAAAAATAAACATCCATAATGTTTTAAGGTCCAGATACTGGGATAACAAAGCAGATGCTTGTCATACATGTGGTAAATGGGACACTGGGTGTATGTGGGACACAAACTTAAATAATCACCAATCAAGAACAAATCGGCAACACCTGCTAATGTGTACCCAACAAATCTATGTAAATATGTTTCTGCTTACGTTTTACAAACTAAAAAAATGGAGTTATTCGGTCTGCGAACTCTTAAGGGAGCGGTATTTATTCCGGGGGGGTGGAAGGATTTCAACTTTTTCGGCAAAAATGTCGCGTTCCCCATCGCTTCCAACTCCCCCTTGATCATGCTGAGTTCCCCATTTAAAGTTCATTGTCCCCCCTATCGTTGATTGAAAAATTTCCATGTTAACCCTATCTCTTACAAAAATTTTCGGGTTCCCCCTCAAATCCTCCATTTCCCCTGGTGTGTTTAAATAATGAACCCCTCTAAAAGGTTCAAAGGGTCAACACATGACCACAATATAGTGCCAAATTAAGTAAATCTTCCTTAATAATGATCATGCTAAAAAAATGAATATTTTTTGCTGAGGTTAGAGAAATAGTTGGTCTTACTTTTAATGCCATAACATTGTTTTCCCATGCAAGTGTTACAAACAATTATAACAAAATCTGCAAAATATGCAAATGACGCTTTTATTAGGATGCTATCCCACTTATCCGATATCAAATCCACTACGGATAAGTTGGACTGGCTACTAGCGTATCATTTTTGGAAAATCAAAATATGAATGGTATGGTAAGAAGATAATGGCAGGAATATAAATTGGGTTCAATATGGATTAAAGGGGCATTTCTGCTCCACAGCTGGTCTCCTGACTTATCTGAAAAGAGTGGAGATGTTGTGTTCATCTGAACCTGTTAGCTTTATTATAGATGTGTGCCATAAAATTGGAAGTGCAAGGTGTCGACCTCTACAAGAAATCAATTTGAATTTTTGTCATCAAACTTTTTAGAAATTTAAAAAAAATACATACAGATCCTATGGACTGTGATACAAACATTGCTTGTAACCTCCCAAATGCACCATCAGACTTAACTCAAAATTTCGGAAATTTAAGTTTTTCTCAAGGTATCTAGTGAACAGTAAGAACGTTTTAACCTTTCAAGGTAAAGCCACTGCAGATGCCCACAGTTGTGAATTAAATTTGAACATTAGACCATATGGACTGATGATTCTACAGTTGAAAATGACCTTTGACATAACTGTAACATGTCATATTTACTGTGGTATTTCAATTTGCCGGGGGAGGAATGGCATTAGCCACTTGAGTGGGGCAATGGGCACCACTGGTGGAATGCATCAAATTGTGTTAAAAAGTTTCGAGGGAGTGTGAACTGCGCACTATGATGAGATTGCGAGTTATTCCGTATTGAAAGAAATTGTTTAACAATTGGCACTCGACGACCCTTGGCGTAATATTTTTAGCACTGTGATTCACACATTTTCAAAATAGCAATAATATTCGACTTGGCCGTCGTATGTCTCACACTTCGGGTTTATTTTGAGAGGTCCTTATATACTGATCACACACTGTGAACTGCCATAGGCCTAAATACTATATCCAATTTCCATGAAAGGGATCAATGCCTCATGACACACAGGTGTCGAAAAACTTAAGTCAGTTAGTGTTTGGGGTAACATGTCGCATGAAAAATAATACCAATGCACCAAATGGACCATAGTGGATATTCTGTCATCAGTGTCTGTTTTAGCAAAGAATTTACAAAAATAAATGTAAAAGAAGGAAGACAAAGTGTTATTGATCGACAATGTAATTTGTCAAAAAACCAATTTCAATAAAAATTTAATTTGAACAAAGGATTAAGTTGCCCATTAGCTGTAAATTACCGATTAGAGCACCCTCAGCTGGTGCTCAATCTTACCTGTGATTCCACAATTTTGCTGAATGGTCTCTGCCTCTTCTAGACAATGCATATTTTTGTTATCTTCGTGCTCGTGCTTAAGAAAAAAAGGCATAATTACATTTTACTGTGCGCCACGAAATGTATTTGGCTTCATTCCGTTAACAAAAAAAAAAAATGTTGCAGAGCTGAGTGTGAAGGGATATTGTAATTATGCCAAAAGAAGTCCATTTTCTACAGTGGGAATGTACAGGTACAACAAGAGATTGGCTTATTAGAAAGTGCTAATACCCATTTCCCCTCCGTGCACCAAGGACTGTGTAAGTTTGAGCTTAAGGGAATTTCACTCTCCATGGAACCATGAGAAATATTCGGGAATAACAACATTAACCCTTCGCACTTACTTGATATGAGGGCTTATTCTGGTTAACAGAATAATAAGCACTTGGGTGAGTTAAGATGCATTAGACTCTATACGTACAAATTAAGGGCCACGGTTGACACGTGTAAAACGGAATGGGGAGAAGCAAAATAAAAAATGGTCATAATATGTGTGTATTTTGTTTTGGGTGGGGGGATGTGGACAAGAACTACAAGTGAGGACAAGGGGTTGTAGATTTGTGAAGAAAGAAAAAGGTTAAACTTAAACATGGAAGGTTAGACATAAATATTGAGGTTTTAATATTTTATAGAAAGTGGGGGAACTACATGATATGACGGAAACTACACGAACTTGAGTTATTAAAAAAGTTTACGATATTACGGGAGTTGTGACTAGTAAATGATGTGGCCACTAAGCTGCCCATATGTGTCACCTCTTCAGTGCCGTTTTAGTGATATCTACCATTTGGTAAGCTAGCGGGGCCCATGCAAAACGCGAGCATCCCACAAGTAATAATGATGGGGAAAGATGGTAACGTTTTACAATTGGATTTGTTCGTGAATTTTGGACTTATACTTACTGTGCAAACGTTAAAATGCCTTAACATTCTTAAGTCTCGATACCCTGGAACCTTTGTATGGATGTTTGGAAAAGAAAACATTAATAATTAATAATTGGACATAATTGTACTGATCCATGACTTAGGATCAAACGTACAATAATTAGTTGTGAATGCTAATTAATAGTTGTCATTTCACGTCCCAGTGACCCCTTTCCCATGTCAGTTTGGGCATATGAGTGTAAAACTTGACCGCAATGTCCTACTGGGCCAGACTCGCCATCCCTGTAGCACTATTTGGACTGGGGTGCTTGCTAGGGAGTGGGGTGGCAGTGGGGTGGGGGAAATTGTCAATTACTTTCTCCTTTACCTATTTAATATATATCCAAAAGTGAGCATGGCCTCATTCAATCAAACCTGGCTGCAGCTAGATGACCCACTTGTTCTGGGGAACACATTGTATTTAGCAACAAGTATAGAATGCTTGATTTATGCTAATGTTAACAATAGTTTACATGAAATTTACATCTTTATATTGTAAAATTGTTGTAACAGACATCCATCAGTTATCTAACAATTTAAAACCAATTCGTGGGTATGTCAGCCTGTACCCGTTTTGACATAAATTGAAAATCTTTGATTTTATGACAGAGGTAAATAGGGACATGGAATATGATTTTATAATAATCATACATTGATATTCGTCATTGCATGTTGCATTATGTTAATGCGCATACACAGTGTGCTTAGAATGTTTAATAAGTGAACTAAGTGTGGTTTACAGGAAATATGCGACCTGGAAAGTAGCACCCAACAACACATCATATCTTAATTCAACGAAGCGTTGCGTACACATACTGAATGTTTTAATCAGAAAAAATGTTCCTTAAGCGAAAGAAGAAAGAAAGACGATTTGCTTCAGTAAATTAAAATTAATTCTTATCAAAATAAGGGAAGTGCTACACACAACATTAGCCAGTTTTTGTGTCATCTGCGGATGAGGATACAATAGGTGATTGCCGTTGTGGTTAGGGATGTATCTGTCTGTGTGTGGTAAAAATGTTTAACCCAAAAATGTTATTAAGAAGAATTGCTTCATGTTTCACATATGTGCAAAAATCCCATGCACTTGATGTAATGGTCCTTTGGTAGTACCCCATAGGTTACCCCCTCAAGAGTAAGGTCATAGGTCATCTAGAGGTCATGGCCCCCAAATGGTCAGATTTATCAAATTGCTTGGTCTTTACACATGTGTTGCTCAATTTTCATGACACTTGGATACCATGGTCTTTGGATAGCGTCACATGTGTTGGTGACCTTGGTGATCTCACGTGACCTCTGTCCCCCATTGACAAACCGTGACGGCAGATAACACATGCATTCAGTGAATGCTGTATTATTATTATTTAAATATTTGTTAACGCTTCATTTGAATAGGAGATTTTGCTCGTGTTTAAGGAGTCAAGATGCCTGATGGGAATACTATGTTATCACTTGGCTTCTTATTTATTGATGTAGTAGTTAGTTGCAATCAGAGACTATATGCATGGGAAGAATGATTGGCTGTACCTATCCTTAGTCTCCAACATGTTCAAAACCTTGCCTTTAATACTCACTAAAACATATTTTCTTGACTAATTTAAAAACAATAAAATGAAGTATGAAATTAGTCATATAGTAATGATTCACTCTATAACAGAGAGTTTACATCATTTGTTTTGGAAGCAAACACTTCTGTTCTTTAGAATGCCAGGATGTATGCCACAGGAAAAAATGCGATCTAGATCTTTATGATTCTAGATCTAGATGTTTCCTTGATTTATTGTTTCATGGAAAAAACTCACATGCCAAGATGCTTACCACTGCTTCTCATTTGCTCACGGTGGACTGTGGGCCACACCGAGTCTGCCATAACGTTCTCCTGATAGATGTGTTATACAAATGCAACAGATGTATTTTCAAACATGGCGTATAAAGTGAAAATTAATCATTGTTCCTTTCATATTTTACTTTATTTGAAGTATAGGCCCATTTAAGTCTTAAGTCTTTTGTGGTGACGTTGCCATGTACCACAGTAATCAAGTAACTTTAAGGAAACCCTGCAGAAAAATAAATCCAGTGTTTGTAAGTTACAGCACCAACATTAAAGTCTTCTACCTTGGTCATTCATACGCTATCACACAGTGTGTCAATGCTGCGGTAAATTACTTTGGCTATATTTAGACTACAAACAAAACCAACACCATCTCACATAAATGCCTGCTGTACCTTATTAGTTTAAGATAATAATGTTAGACGCAGGCACGCAAGTTTGCATCATATTATGACACCCATAGCGTGTTAACTGCCTGCCATACCATCTTGGGGATGTAACCGCAATGGAATGCGGAATGTAACCGTAATGATATTTCTATCATTAGGGCCAGTTAATTAACATGATAGTATGTTGTATCTTGTCATAAAACATGTGAACATATTTCTTAGGAGTTTTGGGCTTATTGGTAAAGTTATTAGGTGGATGCTAGTGGTGCGGGGGGATATGATCCTTAGTGTATATGGATTCCTGTTGAGACTGTTGAAGCAGCTCTGGTCATGATCCGAAAGCAGCATGAATGTGCATTTCCAAACATGAGATTTGAAACTAGAGTCCATTCATCACATCATTACATCTCTGTTTAAATACTATAAATAATGGATGTGATACTATCTGTATACTAAAACTTCATGTTCTCGGGCTCTGTCATTTTTTTTCCCAGTGGTTTTACCACCCATGCACCCTGTATTGTATCACCATTACTAGTCAGTTCTGACATCAGATTCAGTGGTCAATTCAACAGTGAATCTCTCCCAGAGTTACTGGGCATTTCAACAAGATTTTCTTCCTGCAGTAAAACTGACTGTCTCTTCCTGTCTTTGTTGAAGTCACAACAAAAGTGGTTGTGTTAATTTGCAAGTCGTAGCAAACTACTTGTCCGGTTAAAAACCTTATCCGTGACGTTGGTGTAACGAATTTCTCCAAATCGCCCACGTATTCGCCGTTCTCCGTGAAGTTGATGCGGGTTTCCCCTCCTCCTACACAGAGGCCATGATTTTTGTATACACTAGGAAAACAAATATTACTGTAGGCAAGTCAAATCAAATTACATAGCTGACATTTGATGTTCATTTGTAGTGCTTCCGAAATCATGTTAAGCCTTCTGTGTACATTCAAGTTACGGGCAGCAGTCCCAGATCTGTGAACATTCATGTTAATCCCCCAATACTTGCATAGATAAAATCTGTTAAGAATGCTTTTCTTAACTAAGATTAGTACATAAGTTTAGTCCAGTGTTGTGGGGGTTAGTCCTTAAAAGTGTTTGGATTTATATTTTAGCACGAATTGGGTACATTTTAGGTCTTAGCATAATTTGTTGGTAATGATAGATCACACCAGAGAGTACTACAAACAAGTTGTTACTCTTTCCTAAACTGTGGCATAGAATTACAACCAATCACAAAACATCCCTCAAGATTAAATTAGGGATTAAACTGTTACAGAGTGGTTCATCACAACAACAATGAGCATCCTGTGTACGTGTAGAGCCCATGGGCCTACTCACCCCCTGACCCAAGGGTGAAGGTGATAGGCCCATGGCCGTACCAAGGGAAAATAATGTGCCCTATTTCCCCAATATAGTAGACCCTGTATATTTGTTTTTATTAAAGATTACTTCTTAACCCACACGCATTTCAAAGTATGAAAATTTATCATGTTCGATCGCTCCCCCCTTTTTTTTTTGCCCTCACAAGACTTTGGACTTGTGTTATCAGTTCATGCTGCCTGACTGCCTTTATGTGATGTATGCCTGTATGAAATGCATGTCAGTATGTAATGAATGTCATTAATTCCTTGTTAAAAAACTTAATACCCATAAACCTTAAATTGGTAGGTTTATAAACCAGTGAATTTTTGTTCTGTATATTTTATGCATCCAATAACTGCATGTAATGAATAAGGAGCTATGTAAGTCACCACGTCCGGTTTTAGCGATTTCCTATCTGGTGACACCAAAATAAGCCAACTTCACCCACCACACTTGCTGCTCACGTCCTCCCAAATTCATGAAGATGTTTATTAAATCCTGAAGAGTTGTATATCTGTCACATTTTTTAAAGATGTTTTAGGCGTACAAGTGATGATCTTTTCGAGAGAGGTGATGTGCACGCCTTCAATGTCGTTGCCAGTTTGACTCAAGTTGACCCGAAAGAACGCTGATCATGGTCTTAAAATTGCTCAATCTGGTTTAATTTGACCTTTTAACTTGGTTTAAAAATAAAACAAAACGCAAGTGTACACAGCAAGGTCAGAAGTGACGTCAAAGTGTTTTCTCTGTAAAGAAAATCAATGTAGGGTATACCTGAAAAATGTTTTTTTTTGTGTGTGTGTGTGTGATAACACCAAATTATCATTTTGGGTTCATTTACCGACCTACTATTTTACTAGTAACCCTGCGGGATCTGTTAGGCCATCAATTTTACTTTTTTGGAGGCTGTTTTTTTTCCACTAAAAATAGTTCACTTTCAGGCTGGAGAGTGTGGCGAAAAATGGCGAGCGCCGTCAACATAGAAATTAAAATAAACCACATGGTGTGCGGTGCAAAAATGACCGACCGCATTTATGAAGGCACGTGTGTTATGACCACTTGGCTACTAATAGTGATCTTTGTGTTGCCAGTTGGTCGCGCAATGCACCGTATCGTGTCGCGACGTGATATAGCGATTACCAGAAAACGAGCATGCCAAGGTTTGAATGACATTATCTCAGACAGGAAAGGAGATATTGAAAAGATTTTTTCACTACAACTACTGCTTTTCTCTATTTGAATTTTTTATATTCATCACTTTAATAGATAAAGGTATCTTTTTAAAATTTTTTCTGTAACATAGCTAAATAATGAAATGACTAAGAGCTAATTTGGCATTAAACAAAATTATATGTGTAGGAATGTCTTGGAGGTTTGGTTGGCTTTTCAGACCTAACTTGAGATTAAGTTACTCCAATGTTCCAAATGAGACAAGACATGTTTTGGTCATATTCCATATTAAATCCCTTATTTGAGAAATTTCGAAAATGTGTAAAATATTGGTTCCTGATTTGCCATGGTAACCCCGTATGGCCTCTGATTGGCTGAACCTTAAAACATATTCAAAACAAAAAATGCAACGGTACCAAACTTGGGTGGTATTTGTAGGGGGAACATGCAGGCACCCTTTGAAGCGCCATTTTTATATTGTTGCCCTGGCAACCATGAAGTGTCCATCAGGACATTTTCACACCATCTTCATAAGGGCTTTAATATTGTATATGACATGACATGCTATCATTGGGAACATGAGTAAATTGATTGAAAGTTCCAGGTCAGTTCCCCCCAAATACAGAATTGCATATTTTTTGTTTATATCAAGCGCAAGTTGGAGTATTGTTTGAAGATGGTGTATTTTTTTCCAAATTGACATATATATTTTCAAACCGATGGCCTAACAATGGGGTCTCCCATCTGAACCCTTAGTAGTGAGCTGGTGGGAGTTCTTTTAACAGGAAGCACTTCAGACTATTCCAAACCCTCCATGATTGGGAAGTGGTGTGAATTTTGTGTTATCGATACAGACCACGTCACATCTTTCCTGAACTCATCTGAACAATCTTTGCAAGAATGTCCAGGATGGCGTCATCCACATCACCTGTGAAGAAGAGGTCAATGACCAGGTGGCCTTTATTGATGCTCTAGTTAAGAGGAAGACCAACCTTACCTTTGAATATCATGGCCTACAGGAGGAAAAACTCACAGCCTACAGGAAGACACTCAAACGAAACCAGTATCTTAATTGTGACTTCAACCTTCAGAAAGAGAAACAGATCAGTCCTTCAAGCTCTATTAAAGAGAGCTGACAATGTTCACTCAATAAATGTGGATAGGAGCAACCAACAAGCTTAAACTGACGTTTGCCTTCATTTGGTAATACTTTATGTCCTGATGTACTTCAATGTTGATCAAACTGAACAATAAAGACCTAATAATACTTGCCATGTGACAAAGGCTTCTGAGGGTGTACACCAGGTACTTGAAAAAACTCTGTGCATACTTCAAGATGAGAAGTACCCTTGAACAACAGCTCGTGCATCCTAAAGACCCCAGTTCCCAAGACTCCACCGTGGAGTTATGTATTCTATGTCCTTGGTGTTAGAGAAACTGGTAGAAGCTTCAAGAAAGGGGGCCAGTAAGCACCACATAACACACAAAAGGAACTGTGACCGCACAGCTTTTCAAACCCCATCATTTTGAACCTAGTTATTGACAATAACCAATGCCGGCGTTTTGGACCTTTCATATTTTTAATATAAGTACAAAATGAAGCAAAAGCTGACAACTTATTTGAATAGCTGCATATGAAAATGGCCACCTGTACAAAAAAATCTTAGGTGGAGTTATTAAGACCATGCCTTAAACAGGCGGTGGCGCCAACCCATTGCATTATACAATTTCAACAAAAAATGTCAAAAGAAATTACAGCAACTACGAGTGCAACCCACAAACCAATTGGGTCTTTGATGTGGTCTGGCATTGTGTCCCTGACCCACATCCACCTCGTCCTCGTCCGTTTTCCGACCACAAATTAGAAATAACCTTCCCTGGAGTTGCATTCTTCACTCCAACGGTTTTGGAATAAGAAAATATTCCTTGACAACATGAAAAAATTCAGAATTTTTCGACAAGATTTCACTTTTATTTGTTAACAATGGCACTCTGAATTGGATTTCTTGACCGCCCTCCCCTGCCTTAATAGCACATAAATAACTCATCTTTGCCATAGATATACAAAATTCCTCCTCATTTTGTAGAAAGACATACAAACTCAAGGAGGGCAAGATGACAGTAGCATTAGGTGTTTTCTTATTCCCGGTCCCCTGTTCAATAGAAAGTACATCACTGACATAGAAAAGTGGTACAACCCGTTTAGCATTCCAAAACCCCCTTGAAGCATATGCAAGTTATTAGTCCCTTTTAGGAAAAAGTTTGCCTCAGAACCAAGTCGGAACTTTTAGTTCCAAAGCATTCAAATATTCCTCAAATTTTCAGTTCCTAAGATTAGACCTACTTTGAGAGAAAAAGTTCCAAAGTCCCCCCCCCCCATCTCCTCCAGTCATAGTTGGGCGCTGTAATCCCTACTTCAAACAAAGTTGACCCCCTATCGAGCTTGGATTTTTTTCCCCAAAAAGTTCACACATTGCACAGCAAGTCAGTTTTTTTGCATTTTTCTATCGTTGTCTTCTTCTTGCATATGAAGCAGCAGCTCATATGTTTGAAACTGTGGAGCCATCTCACTGTGATTGGTTGTGGTTGGAGAAGGTCTATGTCCACCAGTGGACGAAAGGTAGGGCACTCATTGAGATGTATCAGCCAGTTGTTGAAATCATCAAATGCTGTACTTTCTTCCTTTAAAATCGAAGTTCACAGCACTATGTCACACTACTTGCTAGGATTTGGCTCAGTAGGTGTGGATTCTGGGAGAGGGATAAGTGGATTTTACTTGGATAATACACACTACTCTTGGGATTCTGAAAATGGCTTCAAATTCAATACTATTTCACAGAAATATGAACCTATTTAACTTAAGGTGGAGTTTTGCTCTCGTTTTTTGAGGTTGTCCCTTAGATCGAAAGACCGTATAGCTGTATGATGTTGTGATTGTCTGTGTGGTGTGCTGTGTGTACGTGTTTATGTGTACATGGCAAGTATCAGTGTCATTGTCAACCATGGACCTTGATCAGAATCCCCAGTTTTTAAACGACAAATGTGCACAGCCATGTGGCAATAGGCAAAACATGCCTTTATAAATACGCAATTTCATGGTAACATGATCAGGTTTCCGATTGTCCTTGGTTGATAGTGAATTTTCAGTGGTTTCATATTTTTGGAACTTCCAGGTTTTTAAGCATCTTCAGAAATACACACCAAGCAATCAAGGTTCCTTTGCAGTTGCTTTGCTATAATGCATATGTGTTTGGCTTGCTTGCATGCACATGTGTGTCAACAATTGGTGTACGCTTTTAGTTAAATCTGATCTAACTTTTCATTTTAATCATCACTTTTGTACTTATATACTTAAAAATTGTAATGCTTAACACAATCCTGGCCTGTGCACTATACAATAATGTTAACAACCAAAAATACACACACCGACAATTGAAGCAATTGATTTACACATTGCCCATGTTCTGAAAAAAGTTTACTTTCAAATGCAAGGGTTGCAAGTATGTTGTTCGAGGGAATTGGATAGCTACTTCGTATTGGAAACTAAAAAAGGCTGGTCCCTTTTTGGAGCGAAACATAATAAAAACTTTTAATTTAAATGAATTGCTGCATGTTAAAGCTTTCCTTTATATACCGACTTTATAATGCTCATTCTTCCTTACTATGTCTCCAGATTCGAATTTCTGACCACAATAACTCCATGGATTTCAAAACCCTTGAAAAAGCCTTCAATCAACAAAGCCCAAATTAGAATTATGAAGTGTTATTGCATATTTTTATTTGTGATTGGAGGGAGTAGTATATTGGTTCACATATTTAAATATTTCTTTGACATTCTATGCATTTTATAGCATACCCCCGCCTCCTTACACCTCTATTTCTATCTCTGATGCTCAGTACATGATATACCTCTCATGACCAATCAAAATAGCCTTTTGTATAACATACATCTGTAAGCTATTCTTATTAGTCAGGGACAGAATAGTGACCATTGTACGTCTGGACCGTAATTTGAATGGTGCAGAACAACTGGTCCGGCCCCTTAAAGCTTAATCTGTAAACATGTAAAGCTTATTAAAACAAAAAAGTCTTGCGTGAATTATTGTGTCCGTTCGTCGAAAAACCGACTCAAACAGGGTAAAGTTTTTGATTTTTTAAATCATATTTTGTTCGAATTGCCCCGCCCACATTACACATTCAAACCATTACATACGCGCGCAACGCTCGCTGATTGACTTAACGCGCAATTAGTTGGCTAATTCTGTCCTTGACTATTCTATGTCTCTGATTGTTTATTATGTCATATTAACCCGGTAAATAAACAATCAAACTCACCGGTCGTTTCCTCATGTGGGGTAGAGAGCAGACCATAGGACTAGTCATTGATTATTGCCCTCACATTACAATGCTTATAGGAACGGCATTTGTTTATATCATGTTCAACAATTTGTCCCCAAATAATACCAATCTGAAATTAAGTGATTTTACATATTCTTCAAATTGAAAAGTGAACCGTTTCACAAAACCTCATAATTACGGAATTTCCAATCAGACACATGTTTGCATTGGCAGGTTTCTACTGCAGAGCAATTCCCACCACATCCCCATCACATGAACAAACGACGCTTCACCTTTTTTAACATTTTATAACTAATACCTTTGTCTGAACTTGCTTGCGTATGGGTTGGTTCTTTAATTTTAACCATCAAAATGCATTAACTACAACTTTGAAGGCAATAGATATTTCATTTAGAATGCAATTTCAGACAATTTAAGCAGGACGTGCCTGTTTTTCATTCAGATTGAAATTGCTCCACGAGTCATCGAGACCTATAAACAGGTGGTGACCTGCCGTCCAAATGTTGATTTTTTGTCAGCACATTCGACGACAGATTCAGCAAAATCCTGTTTTGTGACTCTTCAAAAAAGTGAAAGTGACTTAATTAACCTTGGATATACCAATGTTACAGCAACTGTTTTTCTTTGCCTTCTTTATGTTTTCCTGCTCACTATAAAGGGAATATAAGAAACAAATTTGTTGGTTGTCACTACTGTCAAAGCCTCAGAAAACCATGTTCAATTATGATTGAATACGCAATCTGGGAATGGGTATGTGAATAAATGTTATAAAGAACAGTACTCTGTCCATGAACTGGTTATGGTAATGTCTTACTTGAAATTAATCTTTTGCAATGTGATTATTTGCAGACAATTGGTTAAAATGGCAACTTAACATAATTGTACTTTTCTTGAGTCAATTGCTCTTGAGCATCACTTACTCAAAACACTGGGTAGAAAGCTTTTATTCTATGTTTCCTAGTGCTTTACTGTATTAAAAATGGGGGTCTTCCCAAGACAAAAATTGTACGGCCATATACAGCATTACTTAAAAGTGACAGGAGGAGATTTTTTAGGATACATATTGCGCTCAAATTTCACTTTAATCGGTTGTAGAACCACCTACCGAAACGTTTGAAGGGTTTATGAACAAACGGTGCAAAGAAATGCAACCTGTTGTGACTTGCCTGCTATCGTAATCGTAATCCCCCAAAAATAAACACCATGCTTGACTTTCTGTCGTGCACGAAGAACTACAATCATCATTTTATGACATAAAGACGGCTTATTCGGCTCATTCACTTGCAATGTTATTTAATTACATTGGTAAGCATTCCAATTAAAAAAAAATATCATAGTTTAAAAATTGGGGGTGCTTCTCCTGCAATATCCTCATGTTCTCTTTAATGCAATGCAAAAATCCCCATATTAACAATTCAGAAGTTTGAATAATCTGTAATTTGGTCAGGAAAAATCGAAAGCTACTTCTTTATTTTTGTTCCAGTTAATTTTACGTGAAATTCCAAAGGATATGATGTCACTGCTGCCATCACTAGGGCAATGACATCACAATGCATTGATTTGAGCCGATTGGGGGGACTAGAGCTGAATGTAAATCACTGAACCAGTTTAGATCAATGCACAAAGTTATATAACCCTGACCAAGCTATATTTGTTGAAAAACTTTACTATAGCATGAAACAATATTTAGCCTAGGTAGTTAAGACACTATCAGGATTTATCCAAAAGAGTGAAAATATTTTAAATTTGCAGGAATCGCTAAAAAGTGAGGGATAAGTCGGAGATTCTCATAAGTACTTTTCCAACTGAAGAAAATTGGCAGAAAAGGAGAAAACGGCAGTGTTCCAAGATAGGAATCTCATTCAATTATGTGGTTAAGTGTCCGTATGGACAGCAATGACTAAACATTCCGATTTTATCCTATTAGGTTGCTTTCTGGTCTTATCATTGCAGGGTAGGTAGGATACCATACTCATTACAGACTTGCAAAAAAATCTGATTTTTGAGTTTTTGATTTTTTTTTTTTTTTTTTTTTTCTGATTTAGCAAAATCACTGATGTAGTCCGGCTACAGACCAGGGACTTTATACCATATATATAATGTTTTTCAATGTTTTCTAGACCTTTTTCCTGCTGAATCTGAATTTTTTGAGGAAATGCAAAAATTCAAAATGGCCACCAAAACACTAAAAACTCATATGTTAATTAAAAAAAAAAAAAAAAAAAAAAACCTGGTTTTGAACTTGCCTGCTATCGTAATCGTTCCCCATAAAAAACATGCTTTGACTTTCTGTCGTGCACGACAGAAACTACTAAATCATAATTTTATTACATAAAGACGGCGTATTCGGCTTATTCACTTCAGATGTGATCTAATACATTGGTAAGCATTCCAAATATGTAAAAAACCGGGGTTTGAGAAAAATTGGGGGTGCTTCTTCTTGGAAATATCCTCATGTCTCTTTAATGCAATCAAATCCACATATGTAAAAAATCAGAAGTTTGAATAATCTGTAATTTGCATGATCAATTGCACAATTCCAGAAAAGGAAGAAAACGGCAGTGTTCCAAGATAGGAATCTCCATTCAATTATGTATTATAGTGTCCGTATGGACAGCAATGACTAAAATTTCCGATTTTATCCTTATTAGGTTGCTTCTGGTCTTATCATTTGCAGGGTATGTTAGGATACCTATACTCATTACAGACTTGCAAAAATCTGATTTTTGATGTTTTTTGATTTTCTGATTTAGCAAATCACTGATAGTAGTCCAGGCTACAGACCATGTGACCTTGTTATACCATATATATAATGTTTTTCAATGTTTTCTAGACCTTTTTCCTGCTGAATCTGAATTTTTCGAGGAATGCAAAAATTCAAAATGGCTACCAAAACACTAAAAACTCATATGTTAATTGCTCAAAAGTTGTATTTTTTTTGCCTGTCATGTCAAAACACCCATTGTGACCAATTAAAATGAGATTCATTAACCACCTAATTAAGAGATTCAATATGGCCGCCAATACAACAAAGCATCTGATATTTGTCTACTTTTGACCGTAGAATGGTAACATGATATATATACCAATGCTTTAGCAATCAATATATTAATTGAAACAATTATGAATAGCTTTCAAGAATTGTCTAATCAATCAAATCAATAAACCATTCAAGATGGCTCCAAAATGACAAATCCATTACTACTTAAAGGCAAGGGCTGCCATGTTTGTGTATATCACTATAGCTGCTTCAGAGCAATTTAAATATCATAACATAATCAAAGTGATTGATATCTGCAAGATGGCATCCTAGATAGGCATTCAATATGGCTGCAAATGTCAATCAATAAAGGTCAGTAATTCATTCATGCTGTAGGCTAAAGATAATATATTTTGTGGTTTTTAGTTGGATTATCACTTCCAAAAACCCCAGTAAGGCTATCTTAAGTGTCATTGAGTCGTTATTCATCACATATCCCAACATGGATGCAAATGGACGCTTAAAACCTACCAAAAACAAAGAAACATATCTCTCTAGACTATTAGTGATCGGATTTTTCGCCACTTAGTAAGTGCCATTTCCAGCCATATTGGATACCCATTTTGGATGGCATCTTACATGTATCGATTCCTCTGATTACCTAATGATGTGTACATTGATCTGATTGACTTACATAAATATAAACAAACATTGCAGTCCCAGGTAAGACACAGCTATCAATTATAGCCATCTTAGAGTATCGGAAGCCATCTTTGGATCCTATAATTACAGAATTCATTATCACATTTTTTAAATTATGTCTTATGATTTTAATTAATTCCTGGACTGCCAAAACACCAGGATCGATACCAAATTACCAACCTGCAGTCAAAAATAGATCACGATCAGACACTTTATTGTATTGGCAGCCATATTGAATTAATTGATTATGTGGTTACAGAATCATATGTTAATTGGTCACAATGAATGTTTAAACTAGACAGGATGAAAAATCACAACTTTTGAGTGAACAAGAGATGAATGTTTTGTGTTTTGTGGCCATTTTGATTTTTTGCGTTTTTACAAAAATGCTCAAGGTTGCTCGTCTGGCATCCATCGGATTCAGAATCAGCATCAAAAACTGGTCTAGAAACCTTTGAAAAACATATATCTAATAAAACAAGATTGATATTAGGTGTCAATGAATCTGTAGCCTGGACTATAGTGCCTTTAAATTCTTGATGAAATTTTTGATTTTGGTTGAAAATTCAAAACTCTTAATGGATAAGATTGCATAAAGCATGTGCTTGCATATGCCCTCAATATATTTTTTGTGAGACCCCCAAAGTATTCTGCACTTCCATGAAGACGTCAATGCTTGTGCAAGCTATGGCTGGTTTCATTCTGTTACTTATATTTTGGAGCTGAAGTTCCCAGTCTTGATACGCCTATCAGTAAGTGTTGTTTCCCCTGAGTCTCAGTATGCCAGTTTAAGGAAATTTCCCAACCTTGCAATTCTCCATGGCCTTTAAAATTCCTCGAGTGGCCTGTATCGCCACCGAGAGATGTAGGGGTGAGTGATTCAAATCGCATAGACTCCTTTGGCAACCACCACTACCTTTTGGGTAGAATAGGATCAGAATATGTATTAGTAAAGTTTTCCACGTTAACACGATAGGAAAACTTTATGACAGCAAAATGTGTTGGTTTCTGGGCAATATGAAAAAATATTTTTTTTGTGATTTTGCTCTTAAATCAAAGATCATGTCAAATAGATGACCAATCTCCAATTTTGTTTTCTTAATTTTGTTTGGGTAGGGATGCCATCGAGAGTCCTGGAAGTAGGAAACTCATATCTATACCAGGTTTGCCAAAAAATGGACCCATAGCTATAACAATGATGTAATTTTTTTTTGGACCAAATTAAATACAAATTTGCCCATTTTTTTCATCAAAATTTTTAAATTTTCAGCACATTTTGGGAAGATTTTCGGCTTCGATTGGGAAATAAGACTAATTTTCCCAACAAATTTTGAGAACATTTTTTACGAAACGACCCCTTGCTATACAAAATGGCATGAAAAAGGGTCTTGATATACAGAGGCTGAAAGGCAGTTTGCAGTACATCCCACATATCATCGGTCATTTGTGTTGAGTAACCCCCCACCCAATTTTCCCCCCTTTTTAAGTAAAAAAAAGCCAAGAAAATTAGCAGCTTGAAGAAAATCTTCTAATTGAGTTCAAGGATCTCCTAATTTAATTATGAAAATCTGAAATGTTCAGGACATGGAAACTGACCAATAACTTTGTCATTGATGAAAGGTGGTATCATGGCTATTTTTGACACCATAACTAGCATTTATTAATATGCTTATATTTTACTAAGATAAAAGGTAGCCTTAATGAAAATCTTGTAATTTGGGAGTATGTCACTTAACACAAACTAGCTCTGCAGAGATTCTGTATGAGATGGCAGGTCTAGTGCTTTCGCAGTTTTCACCTGCTTTGGTAAACATATACCTTGTATGTTGTACATTACACGTCATAAATCATGCGGGCCTACTATGTCTCAAGGATACCAAGAATATCTTTAAAAAAAGACAAGCCATCGCGTTGTGGCGTTGATGGGTTTAATACGAGGTACCTGAAGAAGTACACAGTTGACCATAACTTACTGTGCATAAATATTTAATTATGATCGTGTACAAAATAAAATGCGTTCCGATCGTCTTTGAGACCCCCTGATTTACCCGGGAAGTAGTATCAATTTTGATGTCCCTGCAAGCGTATTTTTCCCATTGTCGTCCTTAAATTTAGCCCTTCAAATCCATTTATTTCTCAAGATACAGATAAAAAATAGCGTTATAGTGGTTAACCACGAATAATATTAGCACAGTAGTGGAATAAGGGCCTTGCACTAGCTAATCGCGTCCTAGAATCAAACGCAAGTTTTTATCTTTCCCCCGGTATTTGATGGTCATTGTGTACAGTTGTCCGCTCTCATATCAAGTAGAGAACCCTATAGACAAAAATCGGTAACCATTGCACCTTTAAAGAATATATACTTGGGATTTACTATAGGAAGAAGTTGCAATAGTGTGGTGCAGATGGCACTTTTTTGGAGTGAGTGTACGTTTAGCAGTGTTTGGATGATTGTTCATGCCATGGCGCTATTAGTGGTTGTCATAAGGGAATTGATTTTAACCCTTTCTTGTCTTAGTTGGTGTCCAGCAGAAGTAAAATTACTGTTTTGGCTGAAATCGTGGATTTTTGAAGTTAAAATTATTAAATGTAAAGGAGCTGTAAAATTAGAGTAAAAATGAGCAATTAATTGTGGGAGAACACATTTTGGAAGAGCCTGAATGTTTTTTTAAGCAAGGTGGTTTGTTATTTACCAATTTACAGGCAGGATGATCTTGACTAGTATGATCTTGGAGGAATTCTATGAATCTGTGGTTTATTGGAATACAGATGCTAAATAATTATCTAACACATATACAATCCATGACATATACGGTAACATATTTGTAACTATCTAAATAACACTTACTGGCAACTAATCTTCTACATGTGCAGCATGATTTTCTAAAGTAGAATGAAATGTGGTTAAACATTTACCACAGGTGTCTTGTTTGCACTTTGGTATATAGCAGTTGTCTGGGGGATGCATTATTTTAAAGGGGCATTTCGTGATGCACAGTCAATTCCTTCTAACGTACCACAAAGTTGATAATTTTATATCATTGAATTTGTGGTTGGATGAAGTCCTAGTATGTGTTGCCTAATTTGACCGTGTGAATGCGATTTGGTAAAAAATATATTGTAACTTCGTATTTTGTTGTTTTTTAAGCGGAGGAAATAACAAGACAGTTCCCAATGGGGGCAGCGTGATGCACACATTTGGCATAACTTGAAACGCACCTCAAATCAACTTAATTTTGGAAATAGTTTTTTCGGATACTGTGAAACAAAAAACAAAAATGAGTGCCAGATCACGAAATGCACTTTAATAGTTTCTGATTGAGTTTGGTTAAGCTGGCATACATTTTGTGACTATAAAGGAGTATACAAATAAACTGGTGACATTGGATTAAAAGGTAGGCAGCGGGTTTTGTTTTAAATTAATTTGACAGGTAAAGTAGCTGTGCACTGCTGTGCAACTTATTTTTTTTTTAGTTCTCTTACATTATTGAAATTTTTCAATATTTGTCGTAGATGGTGTGCTGGATATTTCATTGGAATGTATTATTGTCACCCATAATTAATTGTATACTCTTTTTAAAGTTACATAAGGCATATATGCCAATATAATGGCAGCAGTGTTTTATTAGATTACATGAGTTTAGCTTGTATCTGACAGCATTTTAAATATATAAAATAGGTATAGTACTCTAAACTTTATTACTGTTACATTTTGAAACTATAAGTACATTCAACCCATGTGTCCCTCGGTTTTTCTGAAGGTATTGGCATTGATGGGGATGTGCAATGGTGGAAATTAACATTCCACGCTACATTATTGAAACATGTGGTCCGATATCAATAAAATTAATTTTGTGGTTAATGAAACCATTTAAGACAGCGTAAATGCATTTATAGCTGCATTTATGTTCAAAACAATCTGATTAAGCTTCACTATTTGCATTTGCTTCATGGTATACTGACTTTTGAGCGCCTGTGTTTTGTATAGGAACGCAAAGGCCTTTGCACTCTCTTTGTAAACTTGAAGCTATATTATTTTAGTTTCATAAAACAGGTAATTGGCACATGCCTTTTTCCCAACTAATTGACGCAGTCTAAACTTTCTCCGGTGACACGATGGGTTGAATCGGTTTTGTGTTAAAATTAATTTGACAGGTAAATTAGCTTGCGCACTCTTGCACTTTTTTTTTTTTTTAGTTCTCCTTACATTTATTGAAATTTTTCAATATTTGTCTTATGGTGTGCTGGATACGTCATTGAATTAGTTAATTTTTCAACCATAATGTAATTGTATAGCTCTTTTTTAAAGTTACATAATGCATATGCCAAATATAATGCACAGTATGTTTTATTAGATTATGATATTAGCTTGTATATTACAGCATTATGAAATATATAAAATAGCAATAACTCTAAATGTTATTACTTGTTACATTTGAACTATAGTAAATTCAACCCTCGTGTCATCTCTGGTAATTTTCTGAACTGTAATTGGCATTGAATGAGGGGATGGACAATGGATGGATAAGCATCCACCCTAAAATTTATTGAAAACATGTGGTCCGCTAGCAATAAAAATTATTTTGTGGTTAAGGAAATCATTTAAGCAACAAATTCATTTATAGCTGCATTTTGTTCAAAACATTCTGATTAAGCCTTCACTATTTGCATTTGCTTCAATGGTATACTGCTTTTGAGCGCCTGTTGTTTTGGATAGGAACACAAAAGGCTTTGCACTCTCCATGTAAACTTGAAAGGCTAGATTATTTTAGTTCATGCCTGAAACAGGTAAATTGGGCCACATGCCTTTTTTCCCAACTAATTGACGCAGTCTTAAACTTTCTTCCGGTGACACGATGGGTTGAATCTATTATAAATAACATTAACTGAATATAAGTGTTAAACAAATCCTTTGTACGTGCTCATTTCGATATCATTATCATATTCTTTAGGAAATTGCACGCCCAAATCCATTTTACGTTTCAATCACTTCCCAGATCACTTCTATATTAGTTACATAGCAAGTATTTGGGTCTCAAAAGAAATAAAAATAACTTGATCTATCTACTATAACACACGAGTTTCCTTCGTGCAAGAAAACAAAAATACGCCGAATCACTGCACATCAATTAGGCTTTTTTTTTTTTTTTTTTTTTATAGGAACACAAAAGGCTTTGCACTCTCCATGTAAACTTGAAAGGCTAGATTATTTTAGTTCATGCCTGAAACAGGTAAATTGGGGCACATGCCTTTTTTCCCAACTAATTTACGTAGTCTTAAACTTTCTTCCGGTGACACGATGGGTTTGCAAATCTTTATAAATAACATAACGGGAATATCCATAAGTGTTTTAACAAATTCTGTGTACTTGCCTCATTTCATATCATATCATATTCTTTAGGAAATGGCACCCCCAAATCCATTCTACATAAAAAATAGTCATCTTTTTCCCCACATTTGATACTCAAGCATTCATTGGTCAAGCACTTCCCAGATCACTTCTACCTTACATCTACTTCTTATCGTTACATTTAGCAAGTATTGGGTCTCAAAAGAATACAAAATAACTTTTTTTGATTATCTAATATAACCCACGAGTTTCCTTCGTGCAAGAAAAACAAAAATCCGCCGAATCATGAACACCATTAGGCTCCGCGAACATGACACCACAATTTTGGTGGTTTCAGCACTATGTCATATAAAATATAACACTGACCGGGGACAAAACCTCATTTTTCCCATATAGTTGTGCAAAACAAAATAATCCAATCTATTACATCTATACATTACATTTATTTTGCACAATGTTGTCATAATGCGATAAATTTCACCAATGTAATTTTTAGTATACACGATGTCATACATAAGCCTATATCCACTGCTATTATGCAAACGATATTCTTGCCGCAAAAACAGACATTCATTATACGGGCATGTATACCACCAAATCACATCCTCTCAGCGCCTTCCGCGAAACATATCCACGTACATTATACACACATAGTCCAAACAAATCAATCAAACCACTCACACGACACACAGAGCACAAATCCATATTTTCAATCGGCTACTCATTTACTCGTTGCAGGGGACTAAGTACATACGTATACAACACAAGCGGTGTACCCTTACTAAGGGAAACTAACGGCACACGAGATTCGGGTCGCACATGAGTAATATTTCTTCCCCACGATCGTATGGACACTACAGCAGAATTATACACCCTGACAGTGTTGCGTAAAAACTAGGAGGCTTTACCAACGAAAATATAAACATATGCGATGAAAAAAACATGTGGGAAGAAACTGCACCATATTGTAATCAATGGTTTATGAGGGTCGAGCGAGAAGTAGAAGTGCAACTTAAGCGTTTCAGGAAGAATTTCCTGAATTGCACTGTCATGGGCGGGCATCAAACAAACGACTATCTGAGGTCTCTGGGCTTAGGACCAGAGACTGTAAGTCGGTTAAAAAACGGTTTTATGTGATTCCCAACCTTCCCCACTTCCTCAGCGAAAATAATTTAATAAACGATCATCACAGATTGAGCCAATTGCTGATTAGCAAACAATTTGGCACACCCCCTGGTGCCATGAATACAGTGTATTTTCATGAGACTCCAGGCCTAGACGAATTAATATAGACTATTAGTACTGTTATGTTTTCTACATCAAAACCAAAAAACAACAAAATTACTTGTATATACTCTTCCAGAATAAATATAACATTGAGGCGGTAAAAAAATGATTAGCTTT
Source organism: Ophioderma brevispina (assembly GCA_023653785.1). NCBI lineage: Eukaryota > Metazoa > Echinodermata > Ophiuroidea > Amphilepidida > Ophiodermatidae > Ophioderma > Ophioderma brevispina. The sequence goes on along the minus strand of JAMKCH010028467.1, from coordinate 22,257 downwards.
TTTGGAGGAATTATCTTATCTATTTGGGATTAAAATTTTATTCCAAATATGTAGTAAAAATTACTCCGCCACTAAAGAGTAAATATTACCCTCCAAAAGTGGAAAAAGGATCGATTAGGCGTTTTGAAGTAAATTATTTTGCTCGCTATTAAGGAGTAAAATTTACTCCAAACCAGGGTATTTTTTACTCTGCATAATGCGATTTTTTTTATACTCAAACTTGTCGGCGTAAAAATTACTCCGTCAAATGTGTAATCACCTTTTTACTATTGATTGGAGTAAGATTTACTCTATATGGACTATAAAAATAGGACCCATATCTATACCAATTTGTGCCAAAAAAGGGACCCATAGCTATATACCAGAGATGCAGAGCGTGGTCTAGTGGTTAGGGTGCTTGCCTGTAGCGCAAAGTTACCAAAAATCCAGGGTTCGAATCCCGGTGGGGTCACTTGCTGGGATTATTCGGGTACGAAATTCTGGACTTGATCTTTATACCAGCTGATTAAATACAGAATACGCTCTCCTCCATGGTTCACTTGGAATGGGGCAAATGAATCATGAAAGCATCCCGTCCTTCGGAGGGGACATTAAGCCGCCGGTCTCGTGTACAGAAAGTCACAACTGTAAAATGTACATCACAGTCAGTATCGAATAAGAGTAGGGTGAAAACCCCTGACTATTCCCAATCCGCCCCCAGCTTCAAATGCGGGCAACGTCACTATTATGTCAGGAGCTTCCGTATCATGGATACACGCGGCCCCGGATCAGCTAACTCAGTTGCATACAAGCCATCACCAATGACTTGTGGATACGCTAAGAAGAAAACCAGAGATGCAAAATTTGGGCCAAATTTAACTTAAATTTGCCATTTTGTCCTCAAATTTTGACACTTTAAAGCTTGACAAATAAAGCTTAAAGGTGCGTGTTCCGATCGTCTTTTGGACCCCCTGATTTACCCGGAAGTAGTATCGATTTTGATATTAGATGAAAGGCCTTATTTTTCTCATGTCGTCCTGAAATTTGAGCCCTCAATCTATTTCATTCTCAAGATACAAACAAAAAACTGACGAATTAATGGTTAACCATCGATATTAGCACAATATTGAATAGGGCTTTGCAATGCTCATTATTCTTCTACCATCAAAACCGCAAGTTTGTTTCCCATCAAGTAGATGGGGCGTAAGTGCAAGTGCCAGGCTCTCATATTAAGTAGAGAACACAATAGATATAAATCGGAACAAGCACCTTTAACAGATACACCATGTCTTATATCACCAAATGAATTGTGTTCGGCTTTGAAAAACACCTGCTTTTGAGTCTCTCTCCATTTTTTTTTTTTTTTCGTGGGGAGGGGGATACAGTAAACTTTAACCCCTCACGATGTGAAACCTTGGACAGGTTCCCTCTGGTGTCCGTTTCTCTGTCGGTATATAGCTGTTGTAAACAACAACTGAAGTCGCGGTCCAAGGGTGCCTAATGGGGGTTGAGTCCCGCGAGACATTCTTTTGGCATTAACGGGATCCGTGACAGTTCTTTCAAGTTGGGCACATTGTCAAGCAAACATGAACTTTTCGGAGACAAGTATATGTTTAAACATTTCTTCTTTTTTTTTTTATTTGATTACGAAGAACGCGAACGTTAAAACCTGGGTTTCTCACTTTTGGTTTAGCTTTAGGTAGGGATGTGCGACCGGGTATTTGAAACATGTAACCTCGAAAAAATACCAAAAATGACAGATTTTTTGTTTTTTTTAATATTATTATATATCTAAAATTATTGAACCACCCCTTTCTTCATTACCAATTTGAAAAAAAAAAAACACGATCATTATACCAAAAGGGCTGGAAACGATACCCTTCTCGGCCACAGATCCCCGTACCCCTTTTTCCACTAAGGACCCCCCCCCCCCCCCCCGTGGTTTAACCCTTAGACATGTTTCGGTGGTGTTTAGCTGTGTTTTATGTTTACAGAGCACCCCTCTCGACCTTCTCCTGTTGCTCTTGAAGGGAATATGGTGGCCAATCAAATTATATGTCGACAATACAGTACTGCAAACCAACCAATTTGGGAGCTTTGCAGGTCATGGGTGTTCTCTTAATTGGCCGATATACGACTTCGTCCTTGTCCGTATTCATACATAAAAAAAACCCTTAAACTTAGAGTGGACGGTTTTGGAATGAGAAACATTGTTAAAACTATTCAATCTTTTTTAAAAAATCCGATTTTTGCTGCCAAGATTCCGTTTTTACGTGAAAACCCAATGGACCACGCCTAGAATTTGGGATCTTGGCCGCCACCGCCTGGTGGTTTGATGTACCGCGAAACTAAATCCGACGGCTTTCCCAAATGTAAACACACATTTCACCATCCAACCCCGTTTCGTTCTACAGTGTCCCCAAAAACGCAACACTTGGTGTCAGTCGCAATAAGTTTTGAACAAAACCACATGATCACTGTTCTTTGTGGTAATGTCAGATACCACTGTTAGCTAACGTCCCTGAAAAAATCATAGTGATAGAGTCAATAGTTTTTAGGATATGACTCCAACAATCAAGTAACCCGCAGGACCCATTTTACAAAAAATGAGGAGCTGGTAACCACAAGACTGGCAATGAAGAACAGAATGGCAAATACAATATTGATTGCAATCACATTTCTAATTGCCCAACTTTCCTTGCAGAACAACTTCCACGGAGCCAACTCCACATTACGATTAAATATGCGTTGGGCTGCAACTTGCATGTTACTGAAAATAATGTTACATTCTCAACTTTATGAAAGTAACATATGCTTTCAACACAAAACAATATCAGTAATATTCATTCTATCATTAAATTTTGGGTTAAGATAACTCTTTGTATGCTGTCACAAATTGACGATGAATGGATATCTCTAATCCAATGCTGTCTACAAAGTTTGTTAATCACACATTCCTAATTCCATTTTTTTAAAATGTGGGTTAAAATGCATGTTTATTGGCTATTTTTACCAATGGAAACGTTCATTGCATGCAGCACCTGTCTTTTAAAAAAAAAGAAAATGGTGGTTGGACGTAGAGATTCATATTGGGTGCAAAACGTACAGTGCCGTATTTGTAGTAATAGCGCCTTTAATTTGGTTAAATGGGTTCTGCAGGTTACTTGATTTTTGGGGTCATATCTTAAAAAATATTGACTCTACCTTTATGAACTTTTCAGAGACATACCTAACATTCCGCACTTACCTTACACAAATGAATAAGTAGTCACGTGCTCTTGTTCAAAACTTACGGCGCTTGTCACCAAGTGTTGCGGTTTTTTGGGGGGACACACGGTAATACAATTCTTAGGGAATGTGTTGACCTTTGGAGAGATTGAAGTGCTTGACCCTTCCCCTTCTCAAAGGGTGATCCCCATAAGCCGAAGGTTTGTTATTCGAGTTATTCCTTAGGTTTGATATTCCGATCGTAAAAAGGGTTTCGCTTTTCCGATTTTAAAAAGTGTTTCTATATTCCTAATCAGACGGTTCGCAGTTCCGAATTTCAAAAAAGGATTCGTTATTCCGAATATTGAAAAAGGGTTCAGTATTCTGAAACCATAATAAACCGGTTCGTTTTTCCGAATTATATGTTTTTCACATTGGAGCATAAACATGATGAGATAGGCTATGGCTACTTTGAGCATGTGATAGTCCCGTGACGGAAATAATTCAAACACTATTTATAGGTATGTCTTAATAATTTCACATTTATGACAAAAACACTCCGAAATAACAAACAAAATCGTCACAGAGACCAACTAAGTTTTCTGTTTTTGGTGGTGATGACATGAAACCAATCAAATTGTTGGGCAACCTTAAACTGAACCCTAAACCCTAATCCTAACCATTATATAACCCAACCCTGGACTAAAACCTCTTAGATCCCTAAATTTTCTGCCTTCAAATTTTGTTCATTCTTAAAAAAGCAAAAAAATCGGAATGGTGACCCTTTTCTGAAATTCGGAATAATAAACACGGTATTTGGTTCGGAATATATCGTCGCGAATCTTCCAAACAGGCCAATGACCAAAAAGTCCACATTTCGAGATATCGGCGATTGAAGTTTCGAGAATTATAAAAAAAACAGCATATCTAAAAGTTTGAAACATTTTAGGAAAATGATTTTATGTTTGACATGTGGACATGAAACGTTCTTCATTTTGAGCACTCTTTCCATTCAAGTATCCTTTGTTTTCCTTGTCAAATTTAATACAAAGGGATTGGTCTGTTTGCAAAAACTAAAAAACGTCCTCTGTTTCTATGTCAAAGGATACGAAATGCACATTGGGCTGTGGGGCGTACTCCAAAATAGTCATCGATCGCATCAGGCGTGTATCAACATGTTTGAACTACTTTTGCTGCGGAGGCGCTAGAAATGACTAGCTTTTTGTACGATTTCTAAGTGTTCCCATTGTCTCTTACAGGCAAAATGATGTGCCAGTGAAATAGAAAAGAAGGAATGAGGAGGTTCTACAATTTTTAATTTATATTAGAAATGATAATCAATATTTAATACGCAATGTAATATATAATACATCAAGCTATAAATATACAGTTATTTATAAATATACAGTTAATTTGAATGGGAAATCTGTAAAAGATGGCATGTTACGGTTTTGTTGGAAGAATTGGTGCCAGAATTTTTCTGTAAAAAGTTATAGCATTTTTTCTGGTAAACTTTAGTACTTAATCATAATCATAATGTTACGATAATGTGATTCCTGGGTTTTGTGAATTATTTGGACATATAATTTTCATAAACGTTAAGTGGAGGAAGTTGGGATTTATCTGTTTATTGCTTGAAGGTGGATATTGTTTGATAATTTTTTAGAGTAAAAGGATCAAAGATCAATAGTTTATCAAGAAGAAAGCTTTATCTTACTATCAAGTCATTTATATTTGTATTAAATTTACGAAGCATTCGGACGAAAATATGATCGACACATACAACACGGTTTCTAGTGAATACTGTTTTTCAGTACAATTAAACTAAAAACAACGCTTTATCATATGGTCTCTTTTATTTATAGTTATTAAATTTTCAGTATATAGTTCCAACTGTCCCTGAAAATAAATACAAGATTCATGTAGGCTTACTCCTTTTGCAAGTAACGAAAACCATAGGAAGAGTATATTCAGCAATAGTGTCAAATTACGAATCGAAAACCGTAAAAAATAAACGACTTCGAAGTGTATATCCAACATTTTAAATGAAATTGATATTCCCATGGATTTATTTAAATTTTTGTTATCAAACGATCATTGCTTATATGTTTCACCTTTGGAGTCATAGCCCTCTTAGAGATAGTTGCTCTATACTTTCTGTTGTTGAAAACTTTCAATGAGTAAAAAAAACGAACCATTTGTGAGTTAAAATGGCAGTTTGCCGACAAGACTTCTAACGTTTGATTTCAATTCAAAGTCATTTTTCTGATTATCAAAGGGTATTTATTGAAAATATCCCAGAATGAATAATTTTCTCATTTAAACAATCTTTCGTTATTGGATGAAGGAAAATAATTTCCGTATCTACTCAATCGGGTAATCGGTTGCATTCAATTTTATTGAATTAATTTCAATGAGTAATCTTTTCAGTTACCATTAATCATGTACGTTAATTGAGATGGCTGAAAATGTGAATCATGAGAATTTGGTCTCATGTACTCAAAACCATATTACGTTATTGCCTATTTAGTAAACACAGATAATTTTTAAGTTAGTGAATTATAATCAACTAAGTTGCTGGAATCCAAATTAATATGTAGTTATGTGGGAAAATAATAGGAAGAAAAGAGGAAAAACGAACAAATTTTGAGTGTTCTTTGTTTTACATTGCATTATTGTTTAACCCTCGTCCTACCTAAGGGGGGGGGGGTGGTTAGCACCCCGTTCGGTTTTCCCCGGCTAGCTAAAAGCCCCCTTTTTGGTGCTCAGATATTAAATGCAATTGTCAACTTGACATATTTCGCTCCTATTTATCCAAAACCTAACATCCCCACTGTTAAAATTTTCATTAAATAACAGCGTTTTACTGGTGCGATCTGGGACTCACAACATTAAAATCCAGGTTTTTTTTACAGTCATTTGCCCGTTTCGATTCCCTTTTACATTTTTTTTTTTTATGCACGTTTTGAGTCCCGGCTAACTCCAAACGCCGTTATTTTTAAGAGCATTTTTAAACAGTGCACCGGGGTATAGGCAAGATAAAGGTGATCCCAAAGACAAAGGTTAGGAATATCCCATTTTAATGATGGGGAATGGCCTAGTTTTATAATATGAGAGCATTTTAGTGCTATAATAAAGGTGTTTGGGTCGCTGAAATTGCGAAATACCAATTTCCACGCTATATTCAGTATTTTTCGCACTTTCCTCAGCATATGACAGTCCATAGGGACGTTATAATGGGGGTGTTGGTACTTATTTTTTGGTACATGCACATAAGAAACGCTAAAAGCTATCTTTGTGGTACCAAATTTACCGGATCGGATGTTCAGTTAACCATGGTAACTGGAAATCCCTTCGGGAGTTTTTTTAAAAAACTGGCTCGGGTAGACGGGGTTGATTTGGCTGTAAATTAACTGTAAGTTACCTTTTTAAACCGGTAAGAAGCCTAGCTACTATGAACTAGAATCAAAAAAACCATGTGACCCTCTGATATGACCCAAATACCTATAACCACGATACTAGCTACCTAAAGGGAATAAAAATAAGAAATTGAAATTTAATGTAATATACATTATTTTCCTTTCAAATTAATATATGTAAATAAAATGGACAAATATCGACCAAACGTGAAAGGGTTTCACAGAGGTTTTTGAACTATCTATAAAAAATGAAGTGAAAATAGGCTACTACATTAGTGTTGTTTATGTCCTTTCTGGTTTTAAAAATTATCTTGTTGTTATAACATTTGAATTACCAACTTAGCTTATTTGAATCGTTTACTTTATACACTTCACAATCATAATTTGCAACCAACGGTGACACTGAGTGAACTGTTACTATTTTTGCACAATATACCGTGACTTAATACATGTATGTTTTGTGTTATCACTCTTCAAATTAAATAAGGGTATTTTGTGTATTATTCTCAAGACCGATAGTTGCATCATTACAAAATAAAAGATACTTTAACTATTATGTCTAAAAACATAAAACAAAAAATACTAATAAAACTCAACTGGCACGACTCAAAACTGATAAACGTAGGCTCGTTTTTGCCGTGCTCCTGCGGATCGTCACTAGGGCAAGAGTATTAAATAAAATAAACATGAAAAGGTGACATTTTCTGGGAAGCAAAGCTGAACATTTCAGAATTGGTGCAGAAATGTGTCTAGAATCATATACTAAAAGTCTCCAAAAAATCCTTCTTGTGCATTTTCAGAAATACGGGGGCAAAGTTTGATACAGGGTAATATTCCTAATATTTCAAGTTGTCGCTTAAATGTGTTCCAACATTTTTGTCATGTCCCAAGGATTAAAAAAGGTATAGTTTGCCCTACTATGGCTTGTATTAATTAACAATATTAAAAATGCTACAATGTCATCCTGGGGGTAATTTTTCAGAATGGTCGGATTCTTCTGGAAAGATGTGTCAAGATAGTTGTACATGAACAACCAAATGATATTTAACAGGTGATGGTCCATTACTTGCAAAATGACAGGGCCAAGTGTGATGGGGGTTCTACAGGCTCTATGGGGGTCACCGCTTTCTGCTCTTATTCAATATTGAATCCATGTGGGTGATTTGAATGAACATTTGCTGTTTTAATATGCCTCTAACGAGCAATTTGAATCTGGTTTCAATGAAATTGGAATCTTTTGAAATATTTACCCCCAGAATGACCTTGATGATTTTGGTCGATAAAACTACAGGTTGTAGTAGGCAAAACTATAACCTTTTTATGATCCTTGGGACTGACAAAATGTTGGAACACATTTGAGGACAATTCTAATATTTTGTTAATTTTACCCCGTACAAACCTTTCCCCTTATTTCTGAAAAAGCACAAACAGGATTTTAGGTACTTTTAGTAGTTATTCTAGACACGTTTCTGCACCAATCCTGACCTTTTCAGCTTTCCCAGAAATGTCCACGTTAAAACTAAAATTCTGGCCTACCCTTGACATTCAAGACATCTTACAATCTACCGTCTGGTAATTAACACATGCAGCTAAAATGCATATTTTTGTTTTACCACTACTACTGCATCTTGTATTTGACGAAATAAACGTGCGCTTAACAGTAAAAAAAAAAGATCAGAAAAAGACAATATTGACGTATTAAATATAGTAAATACTTTTTTGTCCAATTTTTCGAGGCCTATTACGAACAAATTTATCAAGAGAGCTCGTATTTGACTTTGTTATATTCAACTTGTTATAAACTATTATGGATTCTCAATATAGTTTATTTACAAGGAAAATACTGTAAATCTTATCGGAAATCCTTGTAGCATTCTGCCAACAAAATCCCATAAACACAGCTTTTATGTTCCATTCAAATCACGTATATTTGTACATGTTTATGCATATGTTTTTGAACCAAAAGTACTGAATTTAACATATATGCCCGTAACATTGGTTGACATTTGTGGAATATGCCTACTAAGTTAGGATTTCGTCAGTGCTGTTTTTATCTCTACACATTCACATCCTCCTGTAATAACTCGCCAAATATATTTTTCAGTGTTTTGAGTGAATCATTTGTTACAGTAATACTGTAATTTTTCCAGTAATTATTCGCATAATTTGGCTGTCAGTACAATACTGGAAAAATTTATAATATTTTTGAGTGTGGCAAAATCGTGTCAGATACATCTACACACACTGTGTGTGTACTAATATAAACGTCGACCAGACTTCTATATACCCCCCCCCCCCCCCGTTGTTGATCAAGCCGATGAGATGAATCTCGCAGTATCCCATTGATCGATACCTCACTTAATACGCCGCCGTGCGGTGGTTTTCAGATACAGCAACCAGACGAATGCAGATTGAGATTGGGGTCTGTTTGGAAGACTTTTCATTTGGCGTGTTGGGTATGATCCCCAACGTGAAAATCTATTATATCTAAAAATGGAATGTATTTTTGCTCAATATTTGTATATGCAAAGAGCTTGTGATATAGTATCATATATGCAAAAAACTCAATTTCGCCAAAATGGTCGATTGGCCTGTTGGAAGACTCATGACGATGTTAATAATTTAGTTACTCCTTTTATCGCTTGTTTTCATACTCTCCCCCGAAGGAGAGAGAAGTACGAGGAAGGCAAATCACGATAGAGCAACAAGATTTCACATACAGGTATTCCTTTAAAAAAATCGAAAACCCTGCTTTTTGCACCGATGAAAGCGTTCCATCAAAATAACACCAGCTGAAATGAAAAGTGTAGGAATTATTATTTTTTTCGTACAATATATTTTGAAATTTGCCTATTTGAGTCAAATACGGAGTTCAGCCTTGTTTTAATATTGAAATATTTCCTATTCAAAGCATATCCGAGAATTTCCAAGATCTAATGTCTGATATATCACTGAATTTATATTATATAGATATGGTACTTTAATTTAACCCGCAATTTTCAATATTGACAACATTTGCATTTGTTGTAATTTATAACAAAATTTAACACTGTTTTGTATTGGGCACAACATCCCTTCTAGTGAAAATGCGGACGAATCATAAATTACTTTCCCCTTCAGTAATAAATAAGCTGAATTTTAAAATGGGTAAGAAAATTCACAATTTTGCAAAGTTAACATTTTAAACGATTAGTTATACATCAGCTTTCACGAGAATTTTAATTGTTTAAATCGATCACAGTCATTCAAATGCTGCAAACACAAACACACAACACACATGACACAAACATAACAACCCAAACAGCCCCTCCCACCCATGATACACAAACATCTATAGACCCCTATTTTCATTGCTCAATGTGTATACTGAACAACTCGCACCAACTGTATTTTTTTTTGCTTTTGATGCGCAACATATTGCGATTTTAGCGTTTCGGTATAATATCAATTGATATACAGTCATGGGTTGTAGAATTGACTCAACCACTACCTTTTTGGCAAAAATCAAGACCATACTCAGGCCGCTATCGATCTTGTCAATAGTTTATTAGCTGCAGTTGAAAACTATCTCCGCCCTTCGGAGAATGTGTACAATAATAACCAACAGCGATTAATCATCAGTAAGTTTTTAGTTAGCAGAACTATTGGAATAATCGTAATGTTTTTTTGATTAACTTTCGCATTGTAAATATTTATGGGGGAATCCATACATAAGCTTGAGACATTAATTAAGCGGCATGGCAAAATGGTCCAGTAAGCGACATCGGAAATTCCTGTTCTGCTGTAGAATTGAATGTAAATTGCCCCTTCTAAACCTGGTTATAACTTTCAGATTCAGATGTGAATGTTGATCCGACGCAAACACTGCATGCTGAAATTTGTGTAGAAGAGACCATCTCTCTGTTTATTTCTCGGTGCAAAAAAGGGGTCCAAAGCACCCTTATTAAGACCAATTAAAATAGACCATTTTCCGTGAAAAAAATTACATTATCGGTGGCTATGCCCACCGTTTGCCTCTTCTTTTTTTCTGTAATCCTAGCACTATATCCAATATTTTTTGCTTATTTCTGTTCTCATGTCCACTTATGTTAAAAAAAAATTCGTAAAATTAAATGGTCAGTAGTGAGTATAATTGGGTAATCAGCATTATACTTTACGCTTTACATGGAAATGGTAAATTTAACATCTTCTTTGACTTTATCAATTAAACCTTTAATGTTTTGGATATACAACCATATGCTTTAATATTTTTTACTATTTGAAGAGTTCCTTCCACATTATGGATTTAGGTCAATTTAATTAAAAGGGACACTGCTTGCGTAGGCCCATACCTTGACTGGGTCCTACTCGTAGACGTGACGTGACAATCGCAAAAGTAAGATTTTTCAAGGCATCCATATTTTGATATTCGAAGATTAACACAGGGCAACGACTTCCTACCTGTATTTGGGTACAGAATATATCTAAAAGTGAAAACAAAAGGTGTTTTTGAATTGTTTATAATTTCAATAAACATCTAGCTGACAATTTACTTCTTTGCTCCAAAAAAATCAATCATTTTCAGATTATCCTTCAGATGGGGATATTTTTAATGGAAAGTTAACGTCAATGTAAAATCAGAGCTTATCAATTTTTGGCAACACCCGGTATATGAAATCTCTCGTTGCTTAAACCTTGGTCCGAACCTTTAATAGAATCATGATGAACTTATTCAAGTATTTAATTGTGATAATGTAAAAAAAAATTGAGTATTAAATATAAGTAGACCCCACTAATGGAACAACTTAGCTCCATCAATTTCATCAATTTTAGTCTGGGTTTTTTGGGGTTTATGGGTTGTGGGTTGGTGTTCTGTTTCCTTTTCGGCCATATTGCTAGTCTCTTTTTCAGTCTTTTGCAAATTCTAATTACCCTATTACGCTAATTAATGAACATCTCTCACTAAGCACACAATTTGTCCTTTCGATTATCAATATTAGCACTAATGTCCATCTTCCCTTATTGGCACTGTGCCTTATTGTAAAGGAACGAGACAGTATAGAATTATATTTGTCTGCCAGTTTGTGACATTAATTGTATATAATAACTTTAGTATATTTATTGGCGTTTGGATTTACACTTTAACAACAGTGGGACACGCGCGGAAGCGGTTTCATCCAAGTAGTTGGGAAAACAAAAAGAAACATTACACACAATAATTTTATTGAAACAAATACATTAACTTCTTTTATTGGTAAATGCGTCCGTATTTATTGTGGCACTACTCTGCATGTATACTCCAAGGCTATACATGTACATCGAATACAACCACGGCGATTCTCATTTGCTTAGTTCCCAATAGTGCTATTCTACTGTGAAAGGCCCTGTGCTGCAACTGGCATAAAACACGATAGATATCGACAAAGCTGGAGACAATACTAAAACCCCCAAGCTAGGCAAATTGGTATCGTATTTGTAATCCGTATTGTAACATGACTGAAACCTCGATGAAATCCCCGGGTAAAATCCATTCAACCATATCTTTGACTAATTGACCCCCTCTCAAAACCAACTTTCCATTGATGCGGAGAGACTCTCAAACGGTCTTGTTGGATTGCTCTCAAACGGCACCTAACCCTCAAACTGCGTTTTTCCGGCAGTTAGTTGTGGGCACCGACTTTAATGAGTGACAAAGGTTAGAAAATAAAGCTTGATGATAAACCTACTCCTTTACCTAATTTTTCTGTATGGCCAGGCTAATTAACATCCACGGTTTTAGTTAGAGAAATTACTTACTAGCGCTGTAGACTTTGAGTTTTGGTTCATAAACAGCATAGGGCCTATACATCAACTCAGGCCCAAAATCTCAACATCAAAAAATACAATAAAGATAATACATGCACGTTCCCACCCGGCCGTGTACCACAAAACGTCAGCATCGGTAATGAACCAACACGTCGTCGATTTGGTACTTCAGCGGACGGCGATTTGTTTACACGGTTCGAGTTTGTTATCGGTCCGAGCTGGTATGACGGTCTACTTGGGTTGTCCGTCGAGCTGATGACGTCGAGTGGGTATCGGGTCGGTTGGCAATCCGCGAAGTTGACTGTGTCACCCCAAAATACATCGTTGAAATTTGACAGGTAGCAGAAGGTGCCCGTGCGCTTTACATAGAAATGCTGTAACGAACCCTGCGCTGCTGTTTTTGAAACAGCACTTGCACAATGCAGATTAACCCTTCGTGTCCAAATTGCACCCGGAATTTTCGGGGTTTGCAGAGCCAAGGTAAATATAACATTAACAGTAGAACCGGCCAGGTGACTGGTGACCCACCTCAGCTGCTGCATGTTTTTTGTGTGGGTGTGCAGAATTCTGCCCACTCATTCGCAGCTAAAGACTAAGTATTTGGCAGTATAAAGCGTTCCACTGTAAATTAACTTGGGATGAATTGGTAGGAATTTAGATTCTGCCACCACATCCGGAAAGAATTTAGTATTCACCACAACCTACATTGCTCACAATTTTCTCCCCATATCACTAGATCGACTTCTAAAAGAGGGGACTTTTTGATGGGGGTAGAGTAAACATGGGCCTGGTAATTTTTGTGGGGTTTATACTAAGAAAATAAAAAAAAAATTCACTCAAAAAATGTTCGCTATATTGTAGTGCGTCGTCTCTTTCCATCTAGGCCTACTCTTTCTCATTCCTTCTATCCTAGCTCCCGTTCCAACCGTCCACCTCTGACTTACACAATCCGTTATCTAACCTTACTCTACTGTGATATCTTATTTTTACACTTATTACACTATTACACCCACTACTAACATTTATTTATATGGTTCTCACTGGCCTCGAACCCTGGACCGTAATCTCTAAGTCCTTCGTCTATCCATTAGACCACCGTGTTATTTGCGTTGTGGGAAGAGGGTTTGGTGGTTTGGAAATTAATTGTCGACTAATATGTAAGTAATATTAATATATAAGAAACGCTTAAATATGTATATAGAAACAAGTCCCACTTAAAAAGTCAGTCCCTGAAAATAAAGAATTTCATAAAAATAAAAAATTAAAATTTCAATTAAATTCAACCTAAATTTGAATTTGTTCGTGAAGTTTTCAATCACAGAAAAAATAGAAATACTGCTGGCAACGGCCCCTTCGATGCAAGGTTAAGGTTGGCCAATACCAAAAAAGTGTTTGTGGGCGTTTTCTGACAAATATATATGAAGTACATTGATGAGGAGAAAAGTAGCTAAACTGTTGGTCAGGATTTGAACAGGTGTCATTGCTATTGTTCCCCGTCTGCTATTGTTTAAGGAAGCGTCGTCCGAAGACTATAAAACCGGGTCTCTGCTGAATTCAAAAAAAAAAAAATAACATCATTCCAGTCCTCATTGAACACTGACTGCTTGCTGAGAGTGCACAATGGCGAATCTGACTCTATTTCAGTTAGGGAGAAATATGGCTACGCAGAAACTCACCGGCGACGTTTTGTAAACAACGTGGTTTGATTGCGACGGCCTGTTTGCAAATATTGCAAGAAACGCTGACTTGTCGGCTATCAGCTAGCCAAGACCCTTTTCATGGCGATGTTGCTTCAAGACATGTCCGCATCGAACCCTTCGTGTGACCATTCGTAGCGTAGTTGGTTTGAAAACAGCACATGTCATTGGAGAAAGTTCTTGTCCTCACCTATTGCTGGGCTCACAAGATGTCAAATCAAGTGGCAATACGTGAATCCAGCATCGACGGCAGTGGTACGAGCAGTAGCACTGTTGTGGACTGGTACACATTTTGCCTGTGAGGTTTGCCTTCATGTGATTCAACGCAAAGTAGAAGTCGATCGGATGACCTGGTCTAACGTTGAGATTGACAATCCAATTGGCAAGCGCAAATCCAAGCGGGGTCGGATGGTTGATGGTAATTGGGTACTAGTGGAATTTGCCGAGAGACGAAGGAATCATTCTTCATTCAAGTTTATCAGCGGGACTCATAGCCCACCTTGATCCCTCAATTAAAGAGTAACGTGGCCGCAGGCCCAAATCCTGACTGAATTGTTGGAAAGCCTATGATTGCTTGTCTGAAGAAGACTACGAGCATCTGACAGTAAACCATTCTGTACTTCGTCGATCCCACTACCGGCGCTCATACCCAAAATATTGAGTGCCGTGGTGGCAATTGAAAAAGCGGAGTCTACTAGTACTCACCCCAGCTCCCGATCCAGCGCGCTTTGGATTTTATGTGGCCGACCGGATATATTGTAGGCGTAAACAGATTGGTGAAACGATCCGTTTGACCAAATTATGCGTGAATTTTGTGTCTGTACAAACCTCTCCAAGGCTTCTGTAAATAGAGTCTTGGGAAAGAATGGGAGAGAGGACATCAGTGGCTCAGCTGACGACGTGGGAGTAGTCAACTTGAAATACAAGAAGATGCGGAAGTGGATAGACCCACTCTAACAATGATGGAGCCCGATCCCCAAACTTATCTAGAAAAAGCCGTAACACGATAACCAAAACGCGTAGTAGCCCTATCTGCAAAAACCGTAACTCTAATGTATGCCCTAACGCTAACCTGAACCCGATACCCGCAACCCCGAACCCGAAACAGACCCGACCCGAACCGAACCGAACCCGAACCCGATAACAGATACCAGAAAGCCCGAACCCAAACCCGTAAAAAACGAACCCTAAAACCTAACCCTAAACACTAACCCTAAACCCTATACCCCTAAACCCTAACTCTACCATAACCACTAACCCTAACCCTAAACCCTAACCCAATCCCTAACCCTAAACCTTCAACCCCTACTCCCTAACCTTATTCCCTAACCTACACCTTAACCTAGGGGTACAAAAAAACCTTTCACTGAACCCAACCATACCGCAGCCAACCAAAAATCAAACCAAACGCGAAATCTGTATGTATTTGTTAACAAAGACTTAAATTAAATAGACGTCAAAAGTTGATGGCTACAGTGTTATAATTGTGGATGAGTATGAGTGCGGTGGTGACTTGCCGAATAATTGTTGCTATGGTACCGTTGCGTACTTCAGACTTCCCATATAGTAGAAATGGAAAATTGCATTCCAATTAGGATGACCAGAAATGACCTTATAGGACAAATGGCGACTACACAGTTAACTAAGCGGAAGAAATGACGAAAGAAAAATCAATAAAAAATATCATATTTGGAGAATGTTGTAAACTTTCTTCCCAACCCTAAAATGATTTAAAATCTTATTAGGAAGTCATTAGGTAAGTTATTTGATCATATATAAAGTTTAAACATGTGGCTTTATGGCTGAATACTAGATTCATACCCCACCATCCTTCAAATGAAGTTATTCGTTTGAGGGCTGCCGAATCAAAGGGTGATGGCAACAATACAAAATCCTGTCTAATTTAAGATGTTAAATTAAAAAGATTTCTAAATTAAAATGCACAGGGCTGTCAGGTTGTCAGTACGAAAAGTAAGTGCTAACCCTAAGCTAGTGTTGTTAGTGGTCGAAACAAGTACCCTTCAAGCCGATATTTCTGAACGGGAACAATGGGACCAATTATGAAATTTTGATCTTCAAAATTCCTTTTTGGAAAGTACTTACAGTTTCCTAAACGTCTCCAGAGACAGTAGTTAAGTTAGTTAAAGCAAAGTTATAGCAGTTCTATGAATAGTAACTATGTAGAATTGTGTGGGGTAGGAACCGCCAGAAATGCAAGAAAACTTAATCAAGGTACGGGCCCACGCTGCAGTATCACGTGATCATGTGGTTGCTACTGCTTTCGTTTACCATCCGGGAACGCGCTGTCAAAATTTGCATTTGAATGTTGAGCATATGCAAATAGTATTGTTGTGCTGAGCAGAGTAAAAATTAGCATCCAGGGCAGTTGCACAACGAAGTTGCGATGAAGGCGCCGCCATTGGAAATACCATTTTGTTTTTCAAAACAGAAAATTTGAACAATTCGAAGTACACATTTTCTAAATTCTTTTAAATATTACGTAACACTCAGTTAATGAAAATCTTTTACTGCTAAAATTCACTGCGTCTCGTTACAGTATTTTTTACACTTCTGAGCTAGACTGCTAAAGCTGTGAAATCATTGTCTTAGCAAAGTGAGTTGCTTGGTGACCGATTCTATTGCTGTCCTTTTGTAGTATGCAATATTCGCAATCACCTAAAGCTCCAAAACAGAGCATGTTGAACGAACGTGAAAATTGCACATGGGGAGGATCGGCAGGCACTGTTGCAGCCAATAGCCATATGACCTGACATCTATACAGGTCAGTGGCTATTAGAGCGTTTGTTTCCAGATTATACCTCGAGGATGTGTAAGCACACGGAAGGCTCTTTGGGGCCTGGTTGATGCTGTGATAGAAATCCTGGGGATGTAGAAGCGGACGACGAAAATTGCCGATTTGTTACCGTAAACGTAAGTGATCGCATTGATAGTAAACCCCCAAAAGTGCCTTAGTTAACATTTAATCCCTATGAGTTTATGCTCAATTGGGATATGTGTGACCAAACGTCTTCTACGTATGCATTATGCCTCGGGAAAATGTACATAAGATTTGTCGCTGGCTCCCATATTGTCCGCAACCCAAGTTGTAGCCTATGGGGATACAACCCGGGTGCTTTTTTTTTTTTTTTGCGGTACCGAAACTAGCTAGTGTTAAAATAGATATGGTACCACATCTCTGGATGTAGCCCCCTTAGCCTACAACTTTGAGATGTGGCAGTACAGTAGTATCAACAGAACCAACAACTAAACAGGTGACAATGGGTGACAAGAGGCAACAAAAAAAAATTAAGAAATTTCTACAAGAAATAGTCGGAAAGAATAGTATTCTGCCACAGGCTACGAATTCGGCAACGTTTAACGGAATAAACCGCATTGTAAAAGGTGCCGAATTTTAAGTGGTGGCAGAATACTAAATCATCCCGAAATGTTGCTCCTCTTACCGATATCACAGGGATTAATACGGCTGTTACCAAAAAGTTTCTAACTCGTTTATGAACGATCCTTACTGCCAAAGAAGAAGAAAGAAATCGGTTAGGAATTTTAAATCGGTCATCGGTAAATCGGTTCACATGTCTTGTTTACAAAATTGGTGGCGATACCACGTGCTTTGACAGATGTGTAGCAACCTTCGATAAAGTTCGGGACGGACTCGGAAGTACCGAACATTCAAGTCAACATGATTGCAATATCTTTCCCAAAACCAGCAATACAGTGGTTGTGTACACAATAAAGCTGCGGGCCGGTACGGAAAGAGAGGCTCATTCCGGTCTTCGACGTCATATCCCAAAAAAAATAATTAGCAGTTTGATCATCGAACAAATCTATAATGAAGTATGCACGTTTTCCAGCAGCAGAAGTTACGCTATTTTTCGATATGCACTGGATTCAAAAATAAATATAGGGGACATGAATGGCTGAAAGGATACTACTACCTGTGGATGCAGTATTGAAACGGTTAAGTGCCTCCCTACCAGGACTTTGCAAATTACCCAAAATTGATGTCATGGTTTCAGCAGGCCTGGATAGCTTTCGTAAGTACCATACTTTCGCCCACTAGTGTTAAAACCAAAAAATATACTTTGAGTTTTAGAATATTTGAAAGTAGATTATTTAAAAGGAAACCCTACTATTAGAATTAGATTTAGAGTTTTTAAAAAAATGAAGGTCCCATTCTGTTACCTGGTTCTTGCAATAATTGCAATTCTAGCTTGAGATAAGTTGACCTGCCCAACGCAAAAAAGATGCATTGCAGGACATGGACATCCAAATTAACCCGTTGTATACAGAGATCGAAAATGCCTAAATTAATTAGCGCTAATGATCCCCGCTATGGACAATACAAATTTACCGCGCCCATTGTGACGTTACCGTTATCGTAGAGTTCGACAAACATCAGAGAGTTTTGGGGCAAATGGGGCCTAGCCAGTGACCTCATCGACCTTGGCTGGGTTGATACGCCTGCGCGATGCGGATTCTGTGAACATGGAAATTCGTGTGTTTAGTTGCCCAAGTTCTGTAATAGGCTGATATGTCGACTCGATCCATCCCCGATGTCCAAAGATTTTCCACTTTTGCCGATCTCAATCTTTAAAAAGGTTTTACATGTTAGAAGCAAAAAGATTACCCCCCAATATTAATGCGGTGCCTGATGAATATCCTGCGATATACCTGGGAAAGCGGTTATAGTATGGTAGAGGAGCAGTAGAGTGGTAGAGGAGCGGTTGAAAAACAAATCCTACAAGTAAGAGGACTGATTTATTAGTATAATCAGCTATAAAATATAAGTCTGGTACAAGTATCTCTCGGGCTCTGGGCCTGGGGTTGTGACAGTGAATCATACCAAGAATGCAGCAACCCATAAAACGGGAGGCTGAGAAGAAATTATAATTTATTAATCACAAATTTGTATTTGTTTAAAATGTACCATTTTAGCTCCAGTCCACCGGAAGGAGGAAAAATACGCCCTAAACTCAAGTTAATATTTTGTTATAAAATATCACGATCAACACCATTCCATGTTGTGTTTTGTGATAAATACAAATTTAGTTCTGAACGCATCAATAGGGTCTGGAATCAGTAATTATCATTTATTGTTGTTTGCCGCACCTTGCACATGTTGAATCTGTGAATATTTTTTTATGACAAGCATGCTGCCGTCAATGACTTCCTCTTATAAACCAATATACCATGCGTAAAAGACCTTGTCATGAGATGAAGAAGTCATTTTTCGAGTACTCACATAAACAAAACTTACAAATCGTAATATTCTGCTAAAAAGTGAACGGTTACATCATACTTTGTCAGGTGCACTTCGTCATTGCTGTAAATATGGACGCAGTAAGTAAAGGTCCACAAACGAACCATACGTGTTTGCACTGGCTTTCACACCACGGTCAGAATGCTTCAAGAAATTATCTATTTTTGTGGCACAGATAAAAAAAAAACAATCGCGGCGCATAGTGCTATGCGCGAATTAATTTAAAAGCAATGTGCGCGGGGACGCTGAGGCAAACTATTTTTTCCCTAATGGAACTAGAAATACAAAGTATATAGTAAAAAGTGTCCGTACAGACACTCTTTTAAAGGGATAAGCAGCGATTAAAGTGAGAGAATAAAAAAAAATGTGTCGTCTGCCATACGACAGGAAGACAAATAGGGATCACTTTGTCCACGTTGTTGATGTCTGTTGTTGAGTGTATGGTGTGTGAAAAAGGCACATTTGCCTTAATATCGCATACTTAGATGGGATTTAAACCAAACTGGAATCATAGGTGCAGATTGGATCCCTCATTTGTTGATAAGGTCAAAGTCACATGCCAAGGTTAAGGTCCAACATGCCAAGGTCAAAGGTCACGTGCCAAGGTCAAAGGTCACGTGCCAAGGTCAAGGGTCTCACATGCAGGGTTCAAAGGTCACATGCCAAGGTCAAGGTACCATGCAGGTCAAGGTTCACCCATGCCAAGTCAAAGGTCACATGCCAAGGCCAAAGGTAAGTGGGTTCAAGTTGTCAAGTGTAAGATAGGCTGAAATATAAAATTGGAACTTCTTAAGTGGAAATTCAATTGGAACCAAACTTGAGTCGGGTGCAGCATTGGATCCCTCATTCGGGCGGCCCTTCGTTTCAGAAAAAATCAACGATGGCTTGATATGTAAATTAGTTTCTAGCCAGTCGACTGCACTTGCCAAGACTTAAGCTTCCAGATCGGATTAACTTTTTCTTCATGATAATGCAAGCAGTGCTGGAGGACTCGAGTCCTGATTTTCAAGGACTCGGACTTGGACTTGACTCGGACACCTCGGACTCGGAACTTGGACTCGAGCCTTGAGACTCGGGGACAGCAAGGGAACTCGGCTCAGTCCGCCAAAATTGCACATTTTTATAAGTTTATTTTAGATGCTTTACTTTTTGTTTTTCCGTTTGGAAAAACGAAAGTGCGATCGAATGTTTTAATTCCAAATTCTGCACAACAGCCACTCTTTGATGAGTGATGACGTCATATATCGAACAAAATTAGTCCAATTAATGTGATACCTTAAATGTCGTCTCAAGTTCCTCCATTCCAAATCATGTTAAAAAGATAGCGTATTCAGGATATAATTGATAACGCAGAGTCGAATTGATCGTTATCTATTTTACCCATTTTATACATTACGAAATAATCCAATCCAAACTAGTGCATTTTTGTGTGCTTCAAAAAGCCATCAGGCACCTTGTATTATGCCACATAAATTTCGGTGCGCCATGCCTAAGTAGCGGTCCACGCTAGCATCGGTATACGCCATCACTATCGCAACTGGCATCCATGATCCTTTGCTTTTTTTGTGTCTCAGTTCGGGCACCAGTGAATTTTGATTGGGAATTTATACTAATTTTTTCCCCTTTATCGCCTAATTATTGGAGACATATATTATATATCGCATCTGGAGGATGTTTTGTACAACTACTGTCACGGAGTTGGTGGATGACGTGATGATGAGTTTGTGATGATTTTTCAAGATTGGAATTCGGAGGAGGATTCAGAATGATCGGAAGTTCTGAATTCGGAAGTTCAGAATTCGGAAGTTCAGAATTCGAAGATCAGAATTTCGGAAGTGTTGATATACGTATTATGTATTTATCCCTCACATGGTTGCCCCGCGAGCCTCAGGCCGTTTTTCGTGTCCCTCGTACTACGGGTCTTAAGTGGACTTTTTCCTTGGCCAGGTTTAGTCCCCCCTTTGGTCATCCACAATTTGACCGCCAGGGCATGTTTGGGGACATGTCCCTGTCTCGTGTCTGCTCCCTGTGCATTAATTATTTTTTCTCTTTCGCCCTTGTTATAGCCTCACGGTGCACCATGTCATCTTTTTTTCTCATTGTATTTCCTCTCGTGCGGATGAATCTCTAATTCTTCTTAAGATTTCAGGGGGGGGGGGTGCCCTGCGTTTGTCTTGTCTCGTCGCCTTGGCCTTATCCTATTACCTTTGGATTATCCTGTTCTCGGCCCAGGTTTAATTTACTGTATAAACATCCGCTGCATGTTCGTCTTACTTTGATGTTTCGAAAGATGTCGTCTACCGTTCCACTCCTCAATGTTTGAGTGTACGAGTTCCTCAAAGCGAAAGACAAGACAGAACCCTCATGACTGTGTGTGAAGTGCTGTTATTGTTACTTGCGGCCTTAATACTTACTCTGACATAGACTCAATACAAATTGTATCCTCTCTGGGGAATGCAGAACCTCCAATATACCCCTAAAATAATACCTCATACCAAAAGGGTGTGGTTCCCCCCGTTGGTGACATATACCCAACCGCACCACGCCATCCATCGTTCCTTCTCTATATTTGGACTCTACCATAAGGTTGTATTTTTGGCTGTCTCCTCAAGGTATTGATCTAAATCGGGGTCTTTTTCAGGTCTATCGTGTTATTTTCACCGATATAGACCTTGCATGCCTCCTTTATACTCCTCACCCTTGTTCCTGTTTTGGATGTATTTTAGGGTTCGGGAGGAGCCTTTATTGATACTTTTTGCCCGACGTTCCGTGCATAATTGCACCGTTGCGTTTCACGGGACCGCTAATTCGTCTCCCGTCGATTTCCTTCCTGATTCCCTTTCCATCTGTCTTCCCTTTGTAACTGTTCTTATTTTTACAGTGTTATAGGACA